>VDFB02340166.1:0-19834 GCA_007258455.2 Sequoia sempervirens | reverse complement strand
GCATCTCATATCCAACATGAATATATAAAAGACTTTTGCTAAGCATTGTTCTAATTAATATGGATGAATATGCAAGCAACAACAAAATACAATGAGCTGATTACAAACAACAAGTACAGGGATATTCTGCAATAATTTTTCTAACCTTTAAATGAATTCATAGGGAATCCAAGTTGCAAACTTCCCTACAAACACACACTCCAATCTCCACATCAAATTGACTATGACTGAAACCAAGGTTCACACTAGCAATATGATGACCTTCAATGATTTCCACGAATTCCAAAACTGAGATGTATCTCTAGGAGGTTGGCGTAGGATGTAATGCGCCAAACCTTCGATCTTCCTGCAATACCTATGCCTAACAAGGAATACACTTGCCTAATCAAGAGAGAAGTCTCACACTATCTCACACTAAACATGTATATATTTCACTTGGAAATGGAGGAGTTTGCACCCAACAAGGAATAATGTTCATCAAATTTAACCCCACGCCCAACGAGCAACATAGTAGATGAAGATGTCCAATATTCAATAATATGATAATCTCCCCAAACTTAGCATCCAACTCTTCCTTCAACAATATCCCCACATATCTCTAATAATTTGTCTCTTGCAAGACCTCACAAATTATTGATATTTTTAGTTGTGCTTGCAATTTGTCCTCAGAATCATTTATCAAAGATTTCACAAAATAACTCCTTCCAAACAAACCTATCAATCACCATAGTTAAGCACCAACATAGTCTCTAAGTGAAACTATCAACAATCAACGAAGGATGATCTTTCACCACCATGGCTAATCTTCTCCAAGAGAGCTTTCGTCCTCGAGAAAGCTGAGATGAACAAAGTTCAATCCCATAGAACCACAAAGGTTTCACAAGAGGAAATAAAATAATCTGCATAATGCAAATTAGCTCACAAAACCTCCTTATATACTTTTCCTGCCAAACTTTCAAGAAGATACAATTTAAAATTCACTTTTTAATTAGAAGTTCATTTTTGCTCCAAAAGACCCTTTTATCAAAATAATGATAATATTTGATACGAAAGGTCCCAATATTATGCATCCATGATTTAAAAAAATTCATCCTCTTTTTGACGAGCTATTATACTAAGTTGCCCATTAAATTATTTTAATAAAAGTAAGCAACCTTAGTAAAATAATTAAATTAAAGCCAATAATACACCCAAGTTGTGAAAATTGTCCAAAAGCATTGAAATCAAAATCTGACTACATTGAAATGATGCCGATGATGAATAATGAAAATCGGGCATGACTGGGTGACTTACTATAAATAGATGCTCTTTCCAAGAATCTTGGAGAACCTGCCAAAAGTTGAAATTCATTTCGAAAAGTGACATAGAATCCTCTGGATCATCAGAGCCCATCACCAACATTAAACATCCACTATGTAATGATTGGTGTCACTAAGAAAGCCAAAGCTAACTACAATGTTGAAGTGACAAAAAATGCGGACATTATAGTTTGCCCTCCCTAAAGATTGCTTGTCCTCAAGCAATGTTAACACAACCTCAATATCACCAAACTCATCTATACTAGAACCAAATGTGTGATTCAAGGGTCCCAAGTCAATCTCTGAAAAATTCCAACATGTCGCTGCACCACTCTGATTGTAACTAAAAATACATTATCAAATTTGTATTCTCCTCTCCTATAATTTAATAACATAATAACCCTCTAAATCTAAATTGAAGGACCTGTAAAAGTTGAATTCCATACCATGAAAGATCTCCTACCAAAGCACCTCAATGTGGTCTACCCCAACAATCCTACTATCTGACATGATCTTGGACAATAGGAAAAGCAATCTGCTCAACAAGAGAACATGGTCCTTCACATCTCATCATGGATTCCCAAAAGTGATGCAGATTAGTCCCTAACAAGTGGTCGATATAAAAGGTGGTAGCAATATCAACTCTAAAATTAGCTACCCTAGAAATGCCCCCGTGGTCATAAACTAATGACACCTCATTGACACTTAATCTCCCAAGTGTCAAAAAAACAATCCTAAGCACACCAACTCATGCAACCAACTGTAATCATCAAAGTATCATATGAAGATATGTATACTAGCATCATGAAATGAATACAGGGTAAAAGTACAAACCCATGTCACAATTTGGGCCAACTATATGAATTATATCAAACCTGTTTCTAGGGAAAATGATTCGGCCGAAACCACGTGACAACGACATGGGTCCAACGTGTCCGCATATATTTGGTTGAAAAGGTTTCGAGCGAACCCTTTTTGATCGAATATGTTTCGCTCAAACATCTGAAATATAAAAATAAAAAGAAAATGGGCACAGGGATTTCCTCCTGTATGTTCGGGCGAATTGTTTGCATGTGAAGTATAATCAATCGAGTGAAGGCTTACAAATACATCTCCAATAGCAGGTTTTCTTCATTCCACATTTCTTCTGTCATTATTATTTTCTTGAAAAATGCTGGTTTTGGTTGATATGTGCATATGTTAGTTAGCTTTTGATTATATTTTCGTATGTTAGGTTTTTGTGTTTATATTATTGTCTTTTAAGTTAGGTGTGTTTATGTTTTTGTAGTTTCATAGGTTCTCCGCAACATTAGACTACGCATTGACCCTCTCTCCCCCATGCCCCCCGCTCTAAAATGCTCTATGTTGCCCCAAATGACACTTGATTGCTATGCAAGGGCTCCCTGTCTTCTTGGAATGGTCTCGACATTGAACGCATCGCAGGAAATGGAACGTCACTGATAGCCACTCCAAGCTCGTCCATGGCGGGGTCTAGTATGGGATTCTCGGGAGCCTTTGTACCCATACGTTGAACCCCCCTTCCCCATGACCCCTGCTATAAACCAACGTATCAGGATGCCCACATGCCTGATAATATAACACGTTTCAGATCATGGTCACGAGATTTTTTTTCCTCTTTGAATACCTTTCTTTGTACCCTTTCTTGGATTTATCTCTAGATTGAAAATAATTTTGCATTCTCATTAGAGTTTTACTTGAACATTTGGTAAGGTACATATTTCAAATGTTCTTTTCTGAACACATAAAGTTTGAGAATTAAGTGTATATTTTTTAGAATATTTAAACTATAAAAGGATAGGTTTAGGTAGTGTTGATTGTGTTTCAACCATGGGTATTTAGTAGAAGATTGTTCATGTACAGTGATGAGTAATGGCTTAGCCCCTTGTTGGTGTTTGAGGGTAGAGTTTCACTATTGATTGGGTCTTATTCACCCTTTTACATTAATGGACCCTTCAACAAGATCCTCTTCTTATTACTCCCTCCTTTACAAAGGTTTTTTTATATGAGAAATTTAATTCTTAATATTGTTTAATAATAGACTAAGAGAATAGAAAACTTAATATTCTGAAGAAAAATCCAACAACTAAAAAACACATGAAATATGCAATTGTATTTTTAGGAAAAATACATCAAATACTATAGGTCACTTTCACATGGTCTCATTCTTTGTTTAAATAATATAAAAACTCAAACCTAAACTTAACACCTTTAATATATAATAAAACAATGATACAAAACATTAGACCAACACCCAACCTTTTTCCGTTCATATAATCAAAAACATATATCATAGAAAAATATCAAACTGCCAAACTAGTTACACAAAATACCAAAAATCATAAAACCTTATTACAGTCATACCATGACAACAATAGGTCACATATTAATTTTAATAGGGCCCCTTCATATGGATAATAATTGCACATATTAAACCATTATCACTCATTGTTGGTCATAAGTTGTTGGCACACTCTTCCTAAACTGTATGCATGCCTTCATCCTCTACAGCCAAGCACTATCCATGACTATGTAGTAGTAGATAAAAATAATTAACTAATCCTAGAAACTTCCTACACCTCTATTAATCACTACATGCAATCTAGCTGTGTTGTAAATGATTTTATATTATTTTGTATAGTGACATACATACAATTATGTACAAACATGAGATCTTCTCAAAATTAATGATGGTTGGGAATGTAGAAAAAATATACCAAGATAAGTCTCCATTCTAAACTATAACTCTTGAAAATAACTACAAACTTCTATAGGTTACAAATGTTAATGATACTGAGCAGCTTCGGGTTCATCCTTCCAGCCTCGAGTAAAGTCATAAATAAATGTAGCCTATTGGCTATTTATTTACATGTGAGAATAAATGAGTATGGGCGCATCTCTTTGTAAATAATATATTTATTATTCTGGGCCGACCTTCTTTGTAAATTATATTCATTGATTATTGTATCTTGGCTGACTTGTTCAAATTGTATTTTATGTTGAGGCCGACCTTGTGAGATCTCTTATAGCCATGTATTTATAAGAGACCACTTCTCTCCTTGTTACACAACAAAGCAAGTTCATTTTCTCTCCTTCATTGAAGTACGAATTTTCTCCAAGAGCAGATTGCGAATTTCTGTAAGTGCAGATTTAGGTATCAAGGGAGGACAGATTATTATCTGTTGTGCATCTAGTGTAGGTGCTGAATATTGGCCTTGTGATTGGCCTCATTGCAAAGAGAATTGTTGCCATTATTTATATATAAAAGAGAGATCTTTGTTGCTAGGTTTTTCTCCTTGCATACGGTATCTCATTGCAGGTTATTGTGTCTGATTTGAATTCTATTTCTGTGCATAAATCTGACTATAAGTTTTCAACAACAAAACTACTCTACTAGTCTAAGACTAGATAACTATCAACATGAACTTAGGACAAATTCCATCAAATTTAAAAACTAAAACCATAGGAATAACTCTTTGCAAATGAATCATTGAACAATATTCCAATAGTTTCCTCCTCTCTATTTTCTCATATTTTTAATGTTGTGTATTCCTCATATCTTATTTTGAACTTGTCATCCATATAGCTAGATCCTCTATCTGAGAGTCCCCTTATTGATTCACTTCTACTGACATGTCTCCCCAATTGGTGGATCAATATCCTTTAGGGAATGGATCCTATCTAGATCTAAAATATTGAACTTCTCAAGAAGAATCCACTTCATCTTATCCCAAAAATTCTCTCGTACTCATATCAATATTTGGTGATGGTATTGTGATGATGGTATTATGATGACTATTTAGATGGTTGGACTATTGTTTCTAACAAGAAACATATTATTGGGGAACATAATAATCTTAGTTAAATTATCTTTTGATTCCATGGGAATAAAGGATTGTCATATCTTTTTTGATTGAGCATTTATATAGTGCAAATGTTAGTTTCAATTTTCTTCCTTTATATATATATTCTCTCAATATTACCTATTTGTATGACTATTGTCTATTTGATTTTTGTTGCATATTTAGTTTAGGTTTCATAAAGTGAGACCCCAATAGAATCCTTTTATTAATTATTTTTAAAAATACTATTAAACATAATAAGAAATTAAAAAAATGAATTAAAAGGTGATTTTTAAAAATTACATAAATGAGAGTTACAACAAAAGATCTCCAAATACCAAACATGTAAATTCTCTCAATGTGAAAATTCCTTAATGAGTAAATTAAGAAAATTGAAAAAATAAATATTTTAAAACTGGTGCAAAGTTTTGATAGGAATATTAGTGGCTTCCAATAAATTATTCATACAAGATACCATCTCTTGGGACTTAGATTTGTGGTGTAAATTCTTTATCAAGAGAATATGATCAGAGTTTGGTCATTACATATTGTTCTTATGCAATGATCAGACTTTGGTCTTTACCATTAATAGGCTTCGGGGACAAAAACACATCATGTTTGAACTTTTATATCATAAAGTGAGGGTGACAATCAAACAAATCTGTGAGGATTTATAAACTGGCAATATTCTCCACTAAAATGTAGTAGTGGAAACACAACTTTAAATATTTAATTCAACTAAACTTTAGCTCTATAAAGTCCCTTGGTTTGTGTCCATTTTAATGGAATTTCTTGACATGTACATATCAACAAATGACAAAATCTTATGCAGAGTTGGGCTTATTCCTTTGACCTTTGCTCATCCTTGTACACAAATTCTCATATAATTGGTCCCACCTTATCCTTATAGGTATACATTCTTATACATTTTATTTAGACCACACAATTATTACACATGTCCAAATATAACCCTTATCCATCTAGATTTAATTATTTCTCCACATAGGGTCATTCCTAAGGTCATATGATCAACACATGTTTGTGGACACGAACACTACTTTTCAAAACTCAAATGCAAATTATAATCTTGTACCACCTTCCTACCATAAGCTAGCTAAGTATAAAATTGTGAAAGTCAAAGTTATGTGCTAGTATTTTAAGGCATTCCTTAACATTCATTTCATATCTTTCATCTCTCATACATCCTATTTCATCTTCGCGACATTTAAGGAGCAATTAATAGTCATTTTTTTTTAGTGCATTGAAAGGAGTCATGGATCTGCATACATTATTCTAGGATGCTTGCCAATAATTATTTTTAAATGTATGTTTTTCATGTTTACAAGATGTTTAATGCTTTAAGTTGAAAAGGGTAATATTTGCATCTTACTATAAAAATGGTTATTGCATATTTTACTTTTAGTGAAATAAAATAAGTACATATTTGTAATTTAAAGTTTTTGTTTTAATTAAATGCACTGTATTTATATATATATATATATATGGCTGATCACTCAGTCTGAGGAGGATGCTCAGACTAGGTCTAGTTTTATAATGATAGCATTAGGAGATCAGAGAATACTTTGGGATGTTTGAACCAGACTATACATAACTTGCCTAATCTCTCTAATAGAGATAGATTAGTTAGTATTCAACAGGAGATCACACGTATGATTGACACGATTCGATTATACAATCCATATGATGACATTAGCATTGAGGAGTTTTATAGGTCCCTTGCCAGGAGTGTTTTTTCTAAAAACAAGGTAAAACTTTATTAGAAATCAGAAAAGAGCATTACAATAATAACCATGGGACCCAGTCCCAGAAAACAAGGCGAAAACCCCACAACATAAAACAAAATCAACTATCCCCATGTATCCTCCTATCCTCTTCCAAGAACCGGTCTAATTCCAGATGCAGCTCAGGGTTAACTTGATCCCAATCCTCAACCTTCCACCCACTATCATGCTCAGAGGCCCATTTGGCCAAGCAGTCAGCAACACGATTCCACTCCCTTGGGATGTGAACAAAGGATGCCTCCTCCATCCTTGAACTAACTTGAAGAATCCGTTGAACCACCGAAGCCAACTACCAATTTATATCAGATATCTTTCGCTCATTCAAGAGATTAATCAAAATCTGTGAATCAGCTTCACATATAACCTTTATCCATCCCAAAGCAAGGGCCCTCTCAATAGCATGAAGAATTGCTAGACCCTCCATGAAGTTAATAGTCTTCACCCCCTAATGTATAGAGAATAGAAAAATCACCGACCCAGCTGAGTCCCTGCCAACCCCACCAATTCCAGCAGACCCAGGATTTCCCCTAGAAGAACCATCAGTATTGATCTTTAGAAATCCATTGGGAGGAGGTAACCACCTTCCAACCCGTTGGACCCTCTTTTTCCCATGCCTACAGTTCCTAGAACTGACAAAAGATGAATGAATTTCTTGAAGACCCAGTCTGGCCACCAACTCAGCATCACCTCTCTCCAAGGGGAAAACCACATCACATTTAGCTAAAATAGACTCCTGCACCATTCCAAGAATACGCATCCAAACTTGCCGACCCACCAAATTTTGATCACGAAAAATTCTGCGGTTCCTCTCCAACCAAATCTGCCAAAGCAGAAAGGTAGGGCCCACGAACCAAACTTCCTGCAAAAAAGAAGCCATAGAAGGAGGTCTTCCCATACTATCCCAGAATTCAACCAAAGAGCATGCATGAATACAAGGAAGCTTCCACACCTCCCACCACCAATGCCAAAGCTGTACAACAAAGGGGCACCGAAAGAACAAATGTGAAGAATCCTCTTCCGCTCCCCCACACAAAACACAAATTGAAGGTCCTTGAAATCCCCATTTACGAATGTTATCCCAGGTCAAGCACCTATTCCAAGCCAAATTCCAAACAAAGTAGTTGCATTTAGGCCACGAGAGTTTATTCCACACCCTTTTCCACCAATGAACCTCTGCCCCAGTTAGCTTCTGAGCCAATAACACCTGATAACCAGAAGCAACAGAGTAAACCCCCTTAGGATTATGGGTCCAAGTAAGAATATCTTCTTCCAGAAGAGAACTACAACTCCTACTATGAAGAATCTTGTGAAGCTCAGCACTTTCTTCCGCAAGTCCCAAATCTGGCCACTCTGTGGGATCCTTCCAATGAGATACCTCCAACTGACCAAAAGAAGCAACAGACTTGAAGTCACTCACCCTAGCCCAACCAGCCTCGAGAAATCTTTGGCACAAAGGAAGTAGAATGGGGAACTGAGAAGTAAGTGGAGGGAATCCATCCCAAGAATCCGACCAGAAGAGAGCCTCAGTTCCGCGTCTACAGATCCAAAATAAACCTTCCTTAATAAGCTTTGCACCCTTCTGAAGAGTATTCCAAATCACTGAACCTTTCCCCTCAAGAGGGTAACGAGGAAGATCCTGCCGTGGAATCCCCGGGAAATACTTATGAGATAATATCCTGGCCCACGGTTGATCCTGTTCCACACACCATCTCCAAAATAGCTTAGCAGCCACAGCCACTCCAGATAATCCAGATTGTCGAAGACCAAGACCACCAAATTGCTTTGGGCTGCACACAACATCCCACCTAACCAGGCTCCACTTGGAAGAAGCCAAACTACCCGCCCATAAGAACTGCCTTTCAAGAGAATCCAACTCCCTCAGAAAACCCATCGGAGCCACCTGAAGCATACATCTGTAGGTAGGGAGAGCCTGCACCACCGACTTGAGAAGCTGAACCCGCCCCGCAAAAGACAACCATATGTGGGTCCAATGATTAACTTTTGCACGGAGCTTATCAATAATATTCTGCCAAGAACCCTTGGGAAGATGGCGAACAGAAATTGGGAAACCCAGATAAGTCAAAGGGAGAACCCCTATCTGGAACCTTAAGATATTAGCAATTCTTCTCTGTATGGGGCTCGGCGTGTTGAAGAAGAATATGGAAGACTTCTCCTCATTAATCAATTGTCCTGAAGCAACAAGATATATGTCCAACACCTGCCTCAAGTTAGTAGCTTCCCTAACAGTAGCCATCCCCATCAGCGCAGTATCATCAACAAACTGCAAATGAGATTGCGGAGGCAAGTCTCCACCCCATCGCCAACCTTGAATGATGCCAAGCTCCACCCTTCTTTTCAACAAATGACCAAGGCCTTCCACAAGAAGCAGAAAAAGATACAGAGAAAGAGGATCCCCTTGGCACAAACCCCTAGAGGCACCAAAATGTTCAGAATGATCTCCATTTATCAAAACTGAGAAGGAAACAGACGTGACACAGCTCATGACCCATTGGATCCACTCCTCACCAAAACCAAAAGCAACAAGGATCTTCTGCAAAAAAGACCATCTAACCCTGTCATAAGCCTTAGCCATATCCAGCTTAATGAACATAGCCTTCTCATGGGAGTTGTCCATGGAGTGGATGGTCTCCGTAGCAATGACAACCCCATCAAGAATCTGCCGACCTGCCACAAATCCACTCTGTTCCTCTGAAATCAACACTTTAAGCCACTTCTTCAGTCTCTCAGCCAATAACTTTGAGATGATTTTATAAGCCACATTGCAAAGAGAGATAGGCCAGAACTGAGATAACCTATCAGCCCCTTCACACTTGGGTATGAGAGCAAGGAGGGTGGAGTTCAGAGCACGAAGCATTTGTTTATTCCTTTGGGACTCAAGGACAACAGCCAGAAGATCCAACTTTATGATATCCCAGAATTCCTGAAAAAATTCAATCGGGAAACCATCGGGACCAGGAGCTTTACCCTTCTTCATCTGAAACACAATCCCCTCCAGCCCATCAAGAGAGATATCTTTCATCAAATACTCATTCGCCTCCCTGGAGACCAACTGAGGAATACAAGAAAGAACCTGTGCTTCCTCAACAGAGCCCCCTTGTGAATCCTCCCTAAATAAAGTAGCAAAATACTGAGATGCCTCAGCAGAGATTTCTTGAAACGAGGCAAGACGCTCACCCCTATCATTCACCAGAAAAGGAATGGAATTACCATGCCTCCTATCCTTCACAGAATTGAAGAAGAAGGCGGTGTTTTTATCACCTTCCTGTAACCATTCAACCCAGGCCTTTTGCTTCCAATAGATTTCTTCCCGCAATTCAAATTCCTCAACCACTTTCAAAGTCTTAGCCTCCTCCCTTAGAAGATCCTCAGAGGCCCCATTCTCACGAATCAACCGCGTAATATTATTCAACTCCTCCTGTGCGGCAACCTTAGCATGAAAGATATTACCAAAACATCACCGATTCCACCTTTTAAGTTGATATTTGACAAACTGAAGAAGCTTGGAGAATGTGTACATTGCCGTACCAAAAGTTGGTCTACCAATCCGCCACCACTCAGCCACATAATCATGAAGAGTGGGATCCCGTAACCACATAAAGCCAGAATCTCTGAATGAGGGCACCAGCCTCCTGCAGTAGATAGCCACTGGCCATGAGCCACCATTCAACTTCCACCAAGCACTGACCAGTGGACCATAAGCTCGAAACCCAATAACAGGGAAACTAAGAAACCATCTAGCCTCTCAGTGAACACAACTCTCACCAATTCTCCCATTATTCCAAGGTTTACTCCATTAATAGGTAGAACATCAATAAGATTTAATTCAGAAATGCTATCTCTGAATAACAGAGCAGAAGGCTCCAACCTAGGAATTCCACCTCTTTTCTCAGACAATTCCACAATAGCATTAAAATCGCCAGCCATAACCCACTGATGGTAAGGAGCTAAGCTACGAAAAAAACGAAGATGGGACCATAGAAGTTGTTTACCCAGAAACTCAACAGGAGCATACACATTAGAGAGGAGAATACACTCACCAGTCTCATACCAAGAGGCGACAAGGGATATAGAGGATCTAGAGGACATCCACCATAGGGGGAAAATCTTCCGAGGGTTCCAAAAGCAAGCCACCCCTCCAGAAGCACCAAGAGCCCCCACACACTGGCATTCACCATATTTCCACAGCTTAGGAGCCATGGCCAACATATTATCTACAGATAATTTAGTCTCCTGAAGAAAAATAACATCTGGAGAATGATTCCTAACCAAATCACGAACAACTTTTTGTCGAGGGCCACTATTCAAGCCCCTTACATTCCATGAGAGAACAATCATTTCTGGGGGCATGAAAAATGTGAATCAAGAGTCTTGACTGACCCTGACTCCACCAAAGTTTCCCCAGTTAATTTAATCCTCTCCATATCCTTTTTCCTTCCCAGCTTGGAAGTCCTGTCACCAACCCCTTTCTTCAGTTCATTTTGCTGAATACCTAAACGAGAGGAGGCCAAAGAGCTCTTCCCCACATCCTTGCCACCTTTCAGGGGCAATGGGGAGCCACCTCCACCACTCTTCGACGCTCCACAGCATTCTCGGTTCCGGGCCTCGACAACAATTGTTGATCCGCAGCATCCATCCCCAACCCCCCAATCAAGAGACATCCCCCGCATGGCCCCCCAATGGTGGCTCTATCCCGGCCCTCGCACTATAAAGTTCCCCTCGACCCAAATTCAGCAACCCTGATTCACTCTCCTCCGGCCAGATCATCCAAGACTCAACCCATAAGTTTCACTATCCTGCTTCTCCCTCAACCAGTCAGCCCCATTCATTGGTAGCCCAACAGGACATAAATCCATCATCTCCATGCTCATCACCCGGAATAGGCTCCACTACTATCAGTCCCAGGGAGGATGATTCCAGTTCCACGCCGCAAGTGACCATATCATGACAAAAGATTTTACACCCCGGGGCAGTTTAACGCAGGCCGCTAAACCTGGGCAGGCGATCCGACTCACTTCACCGCACCGGCAAGGGTTTTGCTTAAATCAATTTCTACACGTATACGGCAGCAAAGCTGCCACCTTTATACCGTCAGGAAGACCCAATAGGTTTACCGAGCATTGAAGCCACCAAATGCAACACGTCATCCCACCAACACTCAACTGGAAACCACGGCAATCGAACCCAAACTGGAATCCGACTCGGTATTGCCTCAGTCGGGTTGAAGCCAGCATGCCATGGCTTGATAAACAAACCCACCTCGTTATAAAAATAGGGGCCACCCTCGAAGACCTTATTCCGATCTGCCATGCAATCAAAAGAGACCATAAAAAAGTTGTTCGCAAGGAGCCTAATCTCCATCTCCCCCTCCGGCATCCAAGTCCGTTGAGCCCAGGATTCCAAAAAATGCAACGAGACTCTCAAACCCATGAACTTGCAATAAAAAGAGTGCCTTGAATAGTATTCAATATCATCTGCAAGCATTTCCATCAGGATAATCAGCTTCGGTCGCTCTTTGCATCTTTCCAAACACCCATTAATCTTCGTAATTCAGGAACCATTAACCGATCCTAGATCATTCATCTCCATCTCTGAAGAAAATAGCGTATTATCAAAAACATTCACTCCATGCGCCGAAGGCTTCAAACCAAATGCTGAACGGAAATCCAATTTGGGGCTAACCCCAGATGTTTCCCCACCCGGCATAGCAAAAAACAAGATCCCCAGCAGGCACGCAAACCCCCAGGACACTTTAGCAAGAAATGGAAAAAAGAAAAGACCCCAAGGGCAGGATCAAAACCCTTCCACCCACAAGCCACCCAAACAGTAGCAAGAAGGACTCCAGAAAAGAAAAAAACCCCACCACCACAGCCCCGATAGCTTCAAAACCCCCACAATGCAGAAGAAGCGAAGTAACACATGAGAACGAAGCATAGGGCATGGTCGCCTCTAGCTCTGGCTTGGTGCAGAGCACGAAACGCCATCGTAATAAATTTCCACACCAGCATTGATTAATTCCCATTAACTTTCCTATTTCCTCTATGGCTGCAAAATTCATCTTCGCTGTGAGTGTTACTGTACCAGAGAAAATTACATTTATTTCTAGAGAGTTTCACTAGATAATGTGCATAGCATGTTCCCTCATTATATGAGACACGATAAAATTAGAGGATATACTGTTACTAGTTGTACAGATGAGCTTGTTGCTCCATTTATATATCCTAGATGGTTGGCAGCCCATTACAGATGACCTCATAATGATGGGTTTCCACTTTATTTTTGTAAACAATTATATGCTGAGTTCCATTTACAATTAAATGTGGATTACACATCTATTCCTGCACATGTTGGACAGGGTAGAGGGAGGTTTGCCAACAAACGTCAATATAGACATGTAGATTTGCCATTGACTGTCAACAAGAGGGCACTAGTTGGTCCAAACCTTTTGGTTCTTCCAAAACATTTGGAACTAGCAATAGCAGGAGGTGCAACAGTAGCCCCTACTAGATTTGAGATTTTTGACATTATTGCCACAATTGCTACGCAGGTCGATCAGATGCCATCTAATCATGTTGGTAGATACTTATTACGTTTATGGATTAGCCTTCCTCCCATTGAGGCTACATCCACCAATTATGATCCATACATTAGTGCAGAGCTACCATCACCGTTAGATGTGGCACAAATGAGTGACACCACTGTGCGTAATGTGTGTGCAACTTCCATCACTGATTCACTATCAACATACCACTTTATTAGTGAGGAGCATGGGATCCCTTTAGATGTATCGGCTCATATTAGATGACATTATGGTAGACAGTCGGGCCGGGGTGAGGCAGCTTCATAGGACCGTATAGAAGGGTACCAACATATTCCAGACCAGCCTACAACCCCCACACATGTTCCAAATTGGGTTGAGGTTATTGCACTTGATGTTCATGGCACATACAACGCACTTCTCTTTGACACTAGTCATTTACCATGTACAAGTGTCCCCGACATGACCATACATTCTTGTGATATCAATGGGATTGGTAGAATGCTCCAGGATGCAACACAGGTACTTGAATAATTTATATATTTTGTGTTATAAAAATTCACATGTATATTAAATAAAATTGATTTTAAAATAGTTTTCACTCTTCATTGAAATCATGTATTTGAATTTTTTTAGTAATACGAGGATTTGTCAGGCTTAGGAGATTTGGAGCATGTTGACGATGCTTTGCATGGTACATTTGAGGTACATTTATAATATTTAAATTACTTGATACATTCAAACATTGAAAGTACAAAACTTTAAGATGACTTTACATATACACATGTACATTAAATTAAATTGAGTACTTTCTTGTGTAGGGAGGCGTATTAGGACAGGGATCGAGAGAGGGATGAAGACAAGGACCCAAACAGGGATCACGAGAGAGATCTATCCATAGTCATATTAGACATCCTTCTCTTTGAGTTGTTTTATATGCACACACGAGTTGTTATACATTTTATATTGTGGTTTGTCACATTATGATTCTTATCTTGATCTTCACATTATATACATTTTACATTATGGTTTTATGTCATATTAGGTTTAATTGTAGAGCATTAAATAACACCATTAATTTCATTTCTTTCTCTCAATATTCTATTTTAAAAACCCCACATAATACAACTTTTTAAAAAGCATATTAAATATCTTAACTACCCATTTCTCTAGTGACATTATTTATCTCTCTTTTTATTTGTAATCCTCATAAGTTGATCATGAATGTCATCATATCCGCTTTAACATTCAAATATTAGAATAAAATATCAACAAAAAATATTCCAATATAAACTTATAAAGAGATCAATTTTCATTTTGATGAAAGATCTAGATCAATATCAAATATACTAATGATAGAGATAATCTATATCCATTACTGCCAATAACCTGTAACCATTTTGCATTTTTAGTTTGGCACTAGATATTGAAATTTAGAAAGCATATAAATTATTAATTGATATTGATGCTTGACATATATGTGTACATATCTACTAGTTACATTCATCTTATTATCTCTACTTTCACAAATGTAAGAAACTTTACTATGCATTTTTAGAAATTCTCAAAAATTACACTTTAAAAACTCATGGTGAGAGTTATATTTCCATACAAATAACCTATAATAAAGTTTTTTTCCCCCTTTTTTAAATTCTCTACAATTTCTAGACCCAATGAAACTGTTTTACATCAACTCCTCTTTACCCCTCTCTTTCTCCCTCTGCCTCACACAGTCCCTCTCCCTCCCTCTCTCTTCCACTCTGATAATTATATTTATAATCCAATTCCATATTTTTGTATGTCCTTAGTAATAGTTTTTGGTTCACTATCCAGATCTAAGTTTCTAAAGAAACAATAGATTACTCCAAAGTCAGAAGGATGGCCTTCTCAAGACCCAATGCTGTCTACCATCAGGTATGGCTATCAAAACTATAGGTTTTGATGATCTGGAATATGGCACATCACATATAAAATACCCTTTTCTTTCCAACTGCAAAATTTCACCTTTCTTCAGTTTCTGCATATTTGCATCGCCCACAGCTAGTGTTTCCCATCTTGCACATGGATTAAGAACTTCAAAAAAATTGTCACCTTCTTCAAGCTGCACATTAAAAAAGAAAATCTGAGAACAACCAAACGTATATAATATAATAATCTTATTACATAAGAAGTGAAAAACAAGTCTGCAACAGCTCGATTTCCTGATTCATTGTAGCCCAAACGAATTTTGCTATGAAACCAAATAGCAACCGAAAGAATAAATAGAGAGAGGTAGAAAATATACGGACAAAGCAAAGGAAACTTGTCTATAGAGTTAGATACAAACTACAATTAAGTCCTAGGATTAGATGCTGATTTCATATAGACTTTTCTCAGAGGGAGTGAAGCTAATATCAGAAAAACATCTAATTTGTATCAAATGACCTGGAGAGGAGAAAGTAATTCACTAGAACTAGAAAATTCCTTACGCAAGATCTGCAGCAATATTTGATGATTACCATTAATTTAGGTAGTGGAAATTCAAAGCGCTTTTGATATCAATTGTTTGTAAAAGTTTGTATAGGTTCCCTAATCATGTTTTATCTTAGTCTTGAACCTTGATTGCAGATGCTCATATAAGTGACATGCATACAAAGAATAGCCTCTTTATATTGCCCAAGTCTTCTCTTGGCCAAATGAATCAAGCTGAATATATATGGAGTTCTATCAACCATCTGCTAGAAAATGGGTATCACTACATAGATTGAGAAGGTGAGCAATGGGAATTTGGATAAGAAAATGAAATTAACTTTACTGTTGAAGTAGCTGAGAAAATAGTTTGTCTCGAGCAAATAAATTGTCTACCCCAAAAAACAGCAAGTAGCTGAAACGGTTAAACACTGGAAGACATTTATTGATTTGAAAAATCCACTATAACATAGATGCTTGGAGATGCATGAAGTAAGGCCTGTATGGAAAATTTAATCAATGGAATAGCAATTTAAATGCATGTACCTGCATGACGACAGCTATTTCAGGCCATTGCCTTGTCAATTGACTTGAAAGATAAATGATACACCAATAAAAGCTCTAAGAGATCAAGAAAACGTTCTGTATATTAGTCAATATTACAAAGCCAACTTCATGGAAAATTGGTATTTTAGATCAAAGGTGTTAGTGACGGAAGTGAACTTCATGGGAAATTCCTAGCATTAATGTTACTCAAAACTGTTGCATTGGCTAAGATACAAGAAATTAAGGATAACCAATAAACTCAATTCTAACTGAGGAAGATGGAAGGCTTTAAAGAGTCCATTATTCTTATTCTTTGAACAACACTATTGCTCTCTAATGAGCATCAGAAATGCAAAGAAGAAAAATGGGCTCTGTGCAAAGTTGGATCCATAGTCTGGAAAAAGTATGAATGCAAAGCTAATTACAAGAGGATATAGAAAGGTATCGAAAGCAAAACACAGATGAACTGTGGTCAGATACCTGAGTGTAAACCCATCCCAATAAATGGGAAACAACCGATCAAGATTGCAGAGGGGACATCAGTTTCAAGAAAAAGTATTGATCCTGTACGGACTTCAAAAGGTAAAACTAAAGATAATTTTCTACAAAGCATGTCCAATATCTCCACATCACAAACTTTACATTACAGTTAAATACAGGCTTAGAAAAATGTTTTGCTTAGTTTGTTCTAACCTGAATCTAGCTCAAGTGCTTTGAAGTTTCAAATAATCCAAAGGAAATTTCAGGGAAACCATTATTAAAACTTCAGAACATTTAGCAGAGTTGTCAACAATAAAATGCCAGTTCCTACTTTGTCTTTGCATGAAGAAGCAGGAGAACAATCTTTGACTGAAAGCTTATCATTATAATAATCAGGTCCACAGAAATAATGATAGCATTCATTTTCTTGTCCCTTTTCCATTTAAAAAAATTCAATTTAGTACTAGTACATTTCTAATATGTAGGAAAAGTGTTATTCTGAGATGCCAACAACATCAGAGTTGATACTATCTGCAGAATTTGGAAAGGAAAATAGGAGCAGGGATTGATAACATTCAGTTCATTTGGGAATATTAGATGGGAATTTATTACCATATTTCCGAAATTGTGAGATTACCAATATGCCATTGTTGGTACCCTTTATTACGTTTAACATTGTTTGCTCATCATTGAAAGGAATGCTTTGAAAACAAATCCACATATCAATTCTTTCTGGCATATTTCAGGTTAAATAAACAGTAAATTTACAAACCTTCTTTTTAGTGATTAAGTGATCAACTTCAAGGAGAGAGAGATCAACGAGCTCAGAGATCTCTGGAAGCCACGTGAGCTTCAACTTTGTTGTTTTTACAGAGCCCTCAAGATGCAGTACTCCATTAATGTTTAAGATTTTTCCATCATTGTTCTTTTCCACCTGTTTTATGATGGCATTACCCCAATCCATTAGTGTTACCTCTTCACCAACTGAGATCATAGCTGCATCAACACCATCAAGCCAGATTCTTTTTGTGTAAGTGGTTGTTTTCTCCCCAGCTCCTTCATACTTCTTATGTCTTGGTAAACTTCTAACAAAAGATTCTTCGGGCCCATTTATTAAGGATAAAAATACACGACCTTCTTTAAAGACAGCGGTATGCCTTGGACATACAGGATCAATAATTTTCTTATTGATTGTCCACAGTTTATCCCACTCCATGAGGTTAAGATTCTTTGATGCTCCCTTGAACAAGAAAGTAAAACAAGACTCATAAACTTTGGCGAAAAATGAAAAAGACGAAAGAGTAATATCAAGTTATTACAAGCAACAAAATGGGATACATGAAGCATATCTTTACTAAATATGAACATCTACCCTTACTTGCGACAAAATAAACTGCTTTAGTGCCTCGACTGTCAATCCTCTTCGCAATATTCCCTGCACTGTTGGGAAACGGGGATCATCCCAACCATCTACTTTTCCATTATCTACAAACC
Source organism: Sequoia sempervirens (assembly GCA_007258455.2). Taxonomy (NCBI): domain Eukaryota; kingdom Viridiplantae; phylum Streptophyta; class Pinopsida; order Cupressales; family Cupressaceae; genus Sequoia; species Sequoia sempervirens. The sequence continues at coordinate 1,350 of VDFB02340166.1, read as the reverse complement.
ATTGTAGTTTACGCTTACTCAAAAGTGTGTAAACCAGATTTAAACGACTAAAATCCCATACATGGACCTTGCGCAAACCCATATCCTGTAGGATCCTGTAATATTGTTCATTCCTATCATGAAATTCACTTGAACGGAGAGCATGCGTCACACCTTCAATGCTATCAACAAAGGGGCATGCAGAGTCATATGTTGGATAAACCTCGTACATGGGTCCAACACGATGATGAGGCACAGGTTTGCATCTATAATAAACAGGATCCCGGAGCGATTTATTTACAGCCTGCATATCCAGCTTCCCTCTAAGAAAACATTGTTGGGCCTTCTCAGTTCCAGCAATCATTTCTTTCCACAAATGTAGATTTTTCTAAACTATTGTTCCTGAATGTTGATTCAAATCCTTCCATTCTCTCTTTCTGCATCTCCTCTTGTGGTGTGCAATCTACATAAGCCTTTCCTTCAAAGATCAACCTTTCAGCCATCTCCAGCATTTGAGGAAAATAATCTGAAGTATATGAAATCACATCTCCTTTAATACCCAGTGTTCTAAGATCATTCAGTATGTTCTCCACAAACTCATTGCTTTCTTTTCCAGGATTTGTGTCATCAAAACGTATGATCAAGCGCCCTTGATATCTCTGAGCAAAGTATTGGTTTAAAAGTGCATCTTTCAGGTGTCCAATATGGAGATATCCACTAGGCTCGGGAGGGAACCGGGTACACACTTTTCCCATTACAGCATCTGGCAGATCAATCTCAAAGGATCCCTCAGCTTTTTCTTTTTCATTCTTTTCACCTTTTGTCATTTTATCTTTGTTTTCTTTTTGGTATACTGATCTTGGCTTGCCAACTCCTTGTCTGCCTAAATATTTTTCAATAACGTCATTTAGTACTGGATATTCTGACATTATTGAATCAAACCAACGGGCTAGATTCTGAAACTTCACTGATTTGCAGATTCTTTCCCATATTTGCCCTTGGCCTGCAAACACAGTGGAAGTTATGCCATGTACTTACAGCAGTGAATTTGCAGTTATCTATAGCAATAAAAAACAGGAAATGAATAAGTGCAAGGTAGTAGAAACAGACAAGCCTACATGGGCTATAGGAGGTACAAGAGCTTGAGAAATCAGGCAATCTCAGCCATTTACTACACAAATCTAGACATTTGGACAATATGTGCTTCTATTGACATAATGGAGATGTGAAATATGGAGAGGGCATATTAATTTAACCAGAATACCTGCAAGCCCAGACCAAATTGTAATATCTGCAATAGATAAACTGCACCCCACCAAGAATGTCCGTGCTGACAGATAATTATCCAAATAGGTACATGATTTCTCAAAT
>VDFB02340165.1:0-19409 GCA_007258455.2 Sequoia sempervirens | reverse complement strand
TTTAATAGTCAAAATATGGATCTTACACCCTAGCCTTCTATCAAACTTCTCACAACAATGAAACTCTTCATGCTAAGTTTGTGGTGAAGAGTTAATATTCAATAGAGTCTATATGTGGACCTTATGAGAGATGTTATTGTAAATCATTGACTTGAGATGTGTATGATTGGGGATGTTGAGGATGGATTAATACTTAGAGGAATAAATATACCAGAAATTAAGATATGCTTCAAACTTCCATCACTTTTTTCATTCCTTATCACTTTTATCCATATATTTCTTATTTATTGTCAATGGAATGTCTAGATATCAAATAACATTAAGGTATTTAGAATAATAATGAATGTGGGGCATGTGAAATTTTCATAGGTGTCGGTGGATGGTGAGATTAAAGTGAGGCATTGACAACATCTAATGAGGGACAAAAAAAGGTGTGGATTGTTGGCCTTGTCGTTGCACCAAAAGGTTGACCTGTCAATGCCCAATACAAGCATCAGTTAAGATCCATAGGAGGTAGTTAGACCATGTCACAAACCCAAGCGTTGTGCTACAAGGAAGACCAAGGGATACACCGTCTTGCAACAATACCCCCCAGCACAAGCGAGGGGTTTCAACTTGTGACCAGCTCGGATACCAATTGTTGGCCTTGTTGTTGCACCAAAAGGTCGACCTGTCAATGCCCAATACAAGCATCAGTTAAGATCCATAGGAGGTGGTTAGACCATGTCACAAACCCAAGTGTTGTGCTGCAAGGAAGACCAAGGGACACACCATCTTGCAACATGGATGAGGTAAATATATTCTAAATATTGATGTGAAATAACTTTTTTTTAAAAGCACAAAGAATCACCAACCCTACGTGTCATAGCCCTCTTAGGGAGCATGACAGGTGATTTGGAACTATACTTATATGTGTCTATGTCTCAAAAGATCCTTATTATTGGTGCATCATATAAATTGAGGTTAGAACCTATTATCATTGTCCATATTTTTCAAAATCCTAATTGTTTGATCTAACTTGGGGGTACAATAATATGAAATATTAAATTGTTAGGTAGCATTAATACAATTCAAGAAAATATTATATTAAACTTGATATTTTTTAATAGATTATTTAAGTCTTGAATTTTTTTACAAGTAAAAATTTTCTATTCTCTAGCAGTAGTTAAGAAAACATACTCAATTTTAGTGCACATATGACATGTAACTTTATTGGCATACATTGCGTTAAACAGTGTAAGAATGATTTTCTTATGAATAGTGTCTATATTACCATTTATAAAATATTCTAACACATATTCACAAAAACATATGGGTGAAAAAACTCACACCCCTAAAGTCCAAATTGGGCATCAACCTAGAGCAAGATAATATAAAATAGAAAATAAGTGGCTAAGTGGATAGAGCACAAGTGAAAGAAGGAGGAAGGGGATTTTGATCTTCCAAAATTCATTATATATTAGTGGGTCTTGAGATAACCATAAGAGGGTCTCATGCATAATTTTCATTGTCAATATTTTTCTCTTGAGTTCCTTCACTAACCACTCAAGTAAAATTAAAAAATATAAATGATAAAGTTTATTAGAGTTTGGCTAGCAAGAATTTCCTCCACCAATAGGCAATGGAAAGACAAAGTTCCTAGACTAACAAGTCATGACTAGCCCTATTAAACATAATCTCTTCTCACAAGAGGAGGAGAAGCTTGAGAGTGAGCCTCTTGATGGCCAAGGGAAAAATGGCTACACCCATAGTGATGTCATAGAGGAGGAGACTGACCTCAAGAGAAAGTAGTAATCAAAGGTACCTTGGAAATAACACAAGGGGCATTAATCCAATGATCTAATAAAACCTATAAGTGAGGCATATCAAGCACAAATTTATTTGGTTGCGCTTGAATTTGTAATAACTCGTTGAGACAAATTATAACTTTAATATAAATATGATGTAGAGCTAAGGTGGAGAAGATTCAAATAGATAAGACTTCAGTAAAACAACAACCTTTGATGACACACTCAGCCATCTTGGATCAATTAACATCAACAAGGTTAAAGACTTTAAAACTCAACAACTTGGCTTATCTTTTAGAGAAGGCCACTAAAAGACCATTTCAACACCATTCTAACATCCTTTCAACTCCCAATGCAATTCCAAACCAAACATTCAAGGTTTCTTTGCAACATCATGAAGAACCTTCAAATTTCCCTACAAAAAGGCTACAAGATTAGCCCTGTTTTACAAACAAAGTGCCTCTCAAACACCTGCCCTCTGCAAAAACTCTTCAAATAGTCAATATTCATGTGTCAAAACTCCAAATTCTCCAATTTTTTTGTTGCTACAAGGCCTATACATTTCTAACCCATTAAACCCTCCATTTACATGCAAGAACCTAGGGTTTCACTATTTTTCCACAATAACAGGCTCCTAAGCATCAACCAAAGCATCAAACATTTGCAATAGGGTCTATATAGACCTTCTACACCATCACAAACTTAATTTCATCAACCAAAGCATCAAACATTTGCAATAGGGTCTGTACATACCTTCTACACCATCACAAACTTATTTGGACCCTTCACACTTGTCATAGTAAGTACAGTCGTGTGAGGGCCCTCAAAACATTGTCTTTATCACCAAAACCCCCAAAACAGGGTATCTCGGTCTATTTTCAAAAAAGGAGAGATTTCTAACTCAAACACCACCAAGTGCCTTCAAATCAAACACAAAAAAATGCTAATACAAATCTTCACAGTTTAGAAGGGATTTCATAACCTAAGTTGACTATATGTGCCCGTGCAGGCCTGTAGAATAAGAAAAAACACAAAAAATTTGAAAGAAAACACATAAATTTAATTTTCAAATCCTTCAATCCCATTTCAACCCCTTACAATGATGTATTCATGCCTTTTAAAGGCCTCTCCAACACAACCACCGATCAACTACCCCTTTCAAGTGGTTTTCAAACCACCATGACAGTTGGAAGAATAATTACCCCCATTTACATAATTTGTCACCTTTACAAGTATATCAAAATATTGTGTAATGTTTGTAACTTATAACCCCTAAAACTAAACTAAAGGCTTGAAAATAGCCTTATGACAATATCATGATCCCACTCTTTCCTATCCATGTGTAAATTTAAGATTTTTCCCTCAGAGGCTACAAAACAACATTTGAACCAAGATTGCATCTTCACACTTTTTTTGACTCCTAAACTTAAAGACTCATCCTAATTCATGTTTAATGGTCTTGTTAGACCTTATTAAAGACAAAACATCTCAAAACATTAACACCTACCAACTGACCACCCTACTAATCACTTAAATGATCAAACATTGTTGTTGTGGTGTTGGTGCTCCTACACCAAAATAAAAAAATGTTGATCAACAAAAGAACTTAAGAAAATAGTATAATTTTTATCTTTTCATATGCTAAATAGAATATCCACCCTAAAAGTATGCCAAATCTAATTGAATTTGTGAGGTATTCAAGGATAAATCCCTAAAAAAATTATATACCAAAGAAAGGCTCAATTTTGAATAGATTGAAAATTTTATGTATCTAGATCCAAACATCTTGAACTTTGGGATACAACCAGAAGACGTGTTGAGATGCTCTTGATGAACACAAAAGGGAAATCAAATCTAAAATATGCCCAAATGGGATAACTTGGAACCAAGAAGGACACCTTCAAAAATAAGACACCAAGAAAATTGAGTCATATTTGATTCCAGTATGTCAACCATAAGGTGTGAAACCTAAAATTCATGACTATAAATTCTACCATTGATTGAAGGTGGTGAAATAGAAAAATGAGAATAAATCCAATGATACCATTAATGAAGCTTATAATTTTGAAATGTAGTATCAGGATACCATTTCTAGTATTTCCACCAAGTTCTATAGGATATAATATCGATTTAATGAATCATATCAGTCGAGATGGCTTCTATAATCGTATCAAAGTTTTCACAATCTTGATTAGAAAGATAAAATTTACCTTTAATTGCATTCCAAGAAAATATATTTATAATAGTTTCAGATAAAATAGCAAGGGTGTTTTGATATCCTTTTAAAAAAATTAGAGTACAATCCAAGGAGTCTTCATAAGAAGGTGATTTTGGCACTAAAAAATAGGATACCACAAAAAAATTTGTTGATTCATGGAAGTATTAGTATGAAAACCATAACCATTCCAAAAAAACAAGGCTTCATTATTTCCCAAGCCCGCCAATTATTTTTAATCACAAAGGTCCCTTGAATCTAAACAACAAATTTCATAATAATAAGGGTACAAAGACCAATCCCCTTCCAATTTGGTTGCCTAATTGGATGAATAGAAGAAATGCAATACCTCACTAACACTTTTCAAGATTCATTACTATCAAGAGCATGAATGATCCACTTAATGCAAAGGGCCAAACCTTGGCATTGAGTAGAGAGAAATCCTAACCCTCCTTATTCATAAGGAAGAAAATAAAATCCCAAGCCACTTGATGGAAACCTTAATAATGTTTTGAAGAAGACCAAAGAAAATTAGGAAGAAGTTTCTCTAATTTCAAATAAGAATCCTTGGACTGAACCCAACTATTAGATTAGTAGACATGAATAGTCACAAGTATATTGGAACAAATCTATAATTTTTTAGCCAAAAATAAACATATGGTAACCCAATTGTAGTGTAAAAAAAAGTATCCCTTTTTCTCACTTAATTTGGGAATAATTAATATTAAAATGAGCTTATTGTTGTCTTGATTTAGTTTTGTAATGTGTTTTACACATTCACATTAAGTTTAGGGCCCAATTTAACTAAATGGACTTAATGGTGCCTTATTTTGGGTGTTGCAAAGTGTATCTTTTCACTTTCACACTAATCTAGGGCTTTATTAATTAACTGAGGTTAATTTGCCTTAATTGGCCCCTTTAATTCAAATACAAGCCTAATTAATTACAAATTCAGAGGGATGAAACCCAACATTCATAAATGATATTACACAACACTTGATTTTACAAGGTGTGTTTCCTAGGTTAGTGACCTAGGACCCATTCGCCACCTGGCGAATGGGTCCTCACTAGGTCCTAGGACCCTATTTTCACATAACATTTAACATCCCCCGAAGTGTGTCCTAGTTAAGTGAGCTAGGACCCATTCGCCACATGGTGAATAGGTCCTCATTTGGACCTAGGACCCCCCCCCTTGGGATATGTTTTTGGCAGTATTTTAATGATTTAAAATCCTAGATTTGATGTCAATTTGTGTTATTTGAATTTCGGGAATTAAGGATAAGATATGTATAAATACAAGGCTATTTCACTTAGTTTCACGTAGCAATTTTGAGTCAAGCATCCTAAGATTTCACAAGAGCATTGATAGAGCAGTCAAGAGCATTTATAAGGCATTCAAAGGCAAATTATTGAAGATTATTGCAGCAATCAAGATTCATTTCATCATGTAAAATGCATATTGTTGAGCCAATGTATTGATGTAGCATTGAAGATCTAATCAAGTGTTCGAGGAATTATTTCTAATCAAGTGTTGTGATCAACATCTACATTCATCGAGGCCATTTCATGCAAGATTGCAGATTTATCCAAGGTTCAATTAAGGTGTGGTGAGTTGTGACATTGTATTTGTTTATTCATCATTCCTTTATGCATTGTTTCATTTCAAGGTCTAATTACCAAAATAGGGTTTGACCAAGGAAAACACATATTCCCTAACAAAAAAACATTTTTCTCTTCTTTGATGTGTGATTGTAGGTTTCAGGTTGAAGATCAATTGGAGAGAAAAATTGCAAAAGTTATCAATATTGACAAAGTTGCTAAGAAAGTTGTCAAATCACAAAAACTAAGCTACAGGGTTTATTTATGGGTTTCTGACAGTCTCCGACAAAGATCTGGGAGTGTAAACATTGAAGAACAAAACCCAGAATTGATTTTCCATAACCCTAGCCAGGACCCATTCGCCATAGGGAAAATGAGTCCTCAAATGTTAGACTGATTTTGTAGTGTTTGCATATTAGTGTACTTTTCATCATTCATATTCAAAAATTGAATCAAAATTTCATTTCAAATAGTGTCGTATAGTTCATCATTTGTCATTAGTTGCACTTGCATTTCAACATCAAATTCTGGAAAATTTTGCTACAGAAGTTACAGTTTGAAACCTGAAACAGAGAACATGTATATAATCACTTAGAAATTGCATTTTTCAATTTTAAAAAATCTTGTACCAGGACTCATTCACCATAGGATGAATGAGTCCCTATTAGGGTTACAAAGGCAACAATTTTTTATAATTTCTAAGCTTCAATATCATATTCAGAGTTTCCCATAAAAGCATACTAGGACCCATTTGTCACTAGGTGAATGAGTCCTTGGAGGCCTACAAAAACCCACTATTTTGAGCTTTCTAGTGACTTTATGTACTTTCTAGGCTTGTTGGTAGCCTACTGTATTAGTTTGGAAAGTTTCGAGAATTTATGTTTTATGCATCTAGGTCAAAATCATCCATTTAGTGGTCATTTTTGAATCATTCCAAAATCATTTCAGTAGCAAAAATCATCAAATTTGAAAATGTTTACTTTTTTGAAATTTTGCATTCTTGCATACACAATGTTTATATTCATGAAGTTTTGCATAATTTTGATAAAAGTACTTTTCATGTGTGGATATACATTGTTTACATTCTTGAAGCATTGCATAAGAAGGATAAAATACTTTTCATTTTTTAGCACACAATGTTAGTATCTTACATTCCTAAGAATGCTAAGAAAAATTTCATCCCTCCTACTTATGGGAATGCTTTAGTGAAAGAAGATACAAGCATAGATAATTAGAAAAATCATAATTGTTCTTCTCAAGATACCTCTCCTATTAGTGATGAAGGTATCTTAGTGAAAGAAGATACAATAATTGAGAATCATGAAAGTCTTGTTTGTCCCTCTCCTCCTCCCCCTTGGAAAGATATTATGAGACAAGAAGATGAGATCGTTGACTTATTTCTTAACATTACTTTACCTAGTCTCTATTCATCTCCCAAAACCTCCCCTACTTGTGAGAATGCTTTAGTGAAAGAGGATGCAATCATGGACGATCATGAAAATCATATTTGTGAAGAGGATATGTTGGTGTTAAGATATCCAATGATTGAGAGTTATAACATTATTTCTCTCTTTCCTAATGTCCCTAACATTTGGAAGGATCCATTCAAACAAAAGGATCCAATGATTGGTAAGCATGAAAATCATAGTTATTCTTCTCTTGATGAAGCTACTTTACAAAAGCTAACCATGTAATGTGATGAACCTCTTGTTTTCTCCTCTCCTAAAAGCTCTCCTAGTAGGGTAGATATTATGGCACAAGAGAATGACACCTTAGTGAAAAAGGATGAAATCATGGACAATCACGACAATCACATTTTTTCTTCTCCTAGTATCTCTCCTAGTTGTGAAGAAGATATTTTGGTGTTAGAAGATCAAACCAATGAGAGTTATGAGAGTCATATTTTTCTCTCTTCCCCTAAGGAAAAAATTATTGAACAAGAGAATTCCATCATTGATAAGCACGAAAATCCAACCATTGATAACCCCCTTACTTGTGATGAAGTAATTTTAGAAGAACCAGCCTTTGAAAGCCATGATCATCTAGTTTTTTTCTCTCCTAAAAACTCTCCTACTATGGAAGATATCATGGTGGAAGAAAATGATAAAATTGACATATGTATTTCAAACAATAGTTATGTGGCTTCCTTAGATGAATATGATGAAGTGGCATTAGACTCCCCTTCACTAAGAGATAGAAAATAAGGATAAGTCTTTTGAGGTTATGAACATTATAACTCCCTTGAGTCCTCTAATTCTTAGACATCCTACAAATCCTTTAATTATTGGACCACCTAAGCATAAACTTATCATTTATCCACCCTCACAACAACCGCAAGTTCAAAATAAACCAGCGCTTATCTTAGAACCACCTAAAAGGAAACTTGATAATGATAATGTTTCATAGCAACTGAGTTACAATATTGTTGTTGATACATATAACACAAAGAATAATCTTTAAACAAGACAAACAACTCCAACTTCCCTCCCATTACCTTAACCTATCTTGCTTAGCGCTCCTCATTTTCCCTCGCATCGTGGAAAGGAGTATGATCTTGTTGAACAACTTAAGAATACTCCTACTAAGATATCCTTATGGGACCTTATTCAAGCCTCGCCTAGTTATCATAACATGCTTCAAAGTGCTTTAGAACAAGTTCCTACCCCTCCTAATGTGCAACCAAATGATGTGGCAACACAAATTCAAATTGTAACTATGGTCAACTTAGACACTTCTTTCCATCAAGATGAGTTACCTTCATTAGAAGAGAAAAAACAAAATGAAGCTTTCATGATAATAGCTCAACATAATCAGATTGGAATAAAGAGGACCCTTGTTGACAATGGCTCCACCATTAACATGTGTAGCATAAACCTTTTGGACAAGATTGATGCAAACAAAAGCCAAATTCAACCTGACTATCTATTCTTGGGTTCGATAACATAGGAAAACAACCTCTTGGTGTGATTACATTACCTATTAAATTTGGAAAGGTTACATTTCAAAATCCTATCCATGTTATGCCTCATGATCATTCATATAATCTTCTTTTAGGAAGGCCATGGATTCATGCAATGAATGGGGTGCCTTCTACCCTCCATCATAAAATGAAGTATGTCTACAACAACACAGTGTATAGAATCAAAGTCAACCCTTAACTAGGTTGTTTGAACATTGAGAAAGGAAAGGAAAATCCTTTGAAAACACTAACACCAACTACATAAGTGGAACTTGTGCAAGAGAAAGAAAAAGAGAAGCATATTGAATAAGTTATGAAGTTATTGGAATATGATTGGGGTTCCTTGGATTTCACACCTATATTCATGGGAAAATACAAGATCATAAACAAAGAGTCTGAAAAAGAAAAAGAAAAAGAGTTAATGTCAACACAAAATTTGAAAGCATCCACCTCAACCACATTAGAAGAAGAAACAAATTACACAACAAACTTTGATGAAGTTGATTATGAACAACCACCAAATCTAAAAGAAATGAAAAATATTTATGGGAGAGGTTATGAACTTATGAAACAACTTTGTTATAGTGGAAAAGGATTTGGTACTAGATAACAAGGTATATGTGTCCTATAGAGCCTAATACACAAGAAACAAATAGTGTCTTGGTTATTGTCCCTTGAAAGAAAAAACAAGCTTCACTCAATATCAACACCCTTACAAAGGATTCTTCTAGGAAAACTTTAACATTAGTGCATCCTGAACTAATAGAAATTAGTGGTCTTGGTTATTGTCCTTCGAAAGAAATGAAAGAAACAAAGAATTCTTCTCTTAACAATAATTTCATCACACAAAGCACTCCTAGGACATGTCTTAGTAACGATTGGAATCCGTTGGATTTTACACCCTCCTTTCAAGGAGAGAACAAAATCTCATAATCTAAAGAGTCTTGTGTAAGTATGACATCTTGTACTAAGCAAAAGATATCTTTGTCGCAAAATAAAGGAACATCCTCTACTATTGATCAAGAAGGTATCTTGTCAAGACTCCTCCAAGACTGTTTGATATCTCTCCCTCCAAGAACACAAAAAAAATTTTACTACAAGAATTCATTTTGTGCATATCATAGAGTTCATGGTCATTCTACTAATGTTCATGTAAGGCTTTAAGTGATAAAATTCAACATCTTAAGGAATGTCGTGCTCTTCCTTATGTTGAAGCACCTAATTCCTTTAATTGATACTAATTTTCATTCTATTATGTTTATCATCAATCATCTCAGCTCATCCTTGTCTTGCACTAAGTGGGGGCAAGGGGTTACATAGCTTTATCTTCATATGGCACTTGTCATTGTCTCTTTTGGCTAGTTTATTTCTTTCCATGTATATATAAGAGCAAGCCTGGGATGTGGATGACATTCCTTAAGTTGGCTTGCATGTGACATACTAAGTTACCTTTAGTATTGCATTTTGGGGGCAACCCCTTATCCATGACGTAGTTTCATTCAGGAACATATGACTTGGCATAGGTATTTTTGAGTAAGCTCTCATGTCTCCTTCTACTTTAAAGTGGATTTCTCACAGCAATGGTGTTTGCAATCATTTTAAAGTGGGGGCATACATAGACACTCATATTTCTTTGTGTGATTTTCCTTATTCTTGTGATGCATTCTTTTCTTGGTGGTGTCAATGGATCTGATTTCCTCTAAGAGTGTGATATTTCTTTGACTTGTTCTCTCTTGGAGACGTTAGGCACAATGTTCCCTAAGAAGAGACCTTACACAAATTAAGCAAAGATCCCTTTGAACAAAAACCTTTAATTGCATGTTGTTCATAAGCTTGAAGTTTCATCTTGTGGTGCCTTATTGAAGTTATTAGAGGGATAGCTTTGGTATGGTTAGTATGATGAGAGTTGACACAGAGGCATGACTTTCTCATTGTACAGTGAGAGTCAACACATAGGCATGACTTTCTCACTAAGCCACCTCTTGGGAAAACTCACCTAGTGGATAGCCTGAGGTTCCACTACCCCAGAGTGAGCGCACATTTTGGAAAAACAACTGAGGTGTAATGCCCCACCACGCAACCCTAGAGGAAGTTGCAATTCACTACTTAAACGTACCAAATTTTTTTTGTTTAAGTACAAATAACATGTAAGACGAATACACATTGCCAACAACCTCTAAGGCCACGAGACAAAGATTACTTTAAAACCCAAACAACAATTAACATCAATTGAAACCAAAACATTAAACACTTACAGAATTAAGATTACATACATCCCATACAAGATAAATTACAAGGATAATAAATACCTCAAGATTCCAAATAACAACATTTAAACAATATGATTACAAAACTCATTCCCCGAATGAGGTAAATCCAATAACCATGATTACAATTTACAAATTCCACCTCGATAACAAATGAGGGGTAAAAGAATAAAGATCAAATGAAAAGAACGAAGCTAGAATAGCATCTGGATCCAACGATCTCTCCAACATGAAAGTCTCGTCCACACGAGCAATAGCAAAAACCAACAGAGGAAGGTGCACGTTCCACCCAACCAAGTGAAACCAAAAGGCTCACCCCCGTGCTAGGAGATAGTAACAAGGATCCTAGACAAGACCATCTACCACTAGACACAGGCTAACACAAAAACTAACCTGAATCAAGGACAAAACCCACATCACTTAACACAATGGTTACAATGCTTCCAGAGTACAAAATCGAGTACAATCACTGTACAAAATAAACCAATGGTACAACACTATACCGACTGCTATCATAGGAGGAGTGTCATTGCAAAGGCTGCATTGGTTATCTAATGGCATTCTTCCTAGGTCCCGACCCCCCTCTAGGGATATCCTGGTAACCTCTCACGAACCCGACACCATATGCACACCAGAGCGAAATCGATTCTCTCAAAAAGACAAGATAACGATCTTGCCATTCCAGGCCTTCCCGACTCATCTCAAGTCTCGTACAAGCCCTTGAGCCAATGAGCGAGGCTAAATTATCTTATTAATGTTCAAAGCTACTCTATCCCTAGTATAAGTTATTTTAATTTTCACTTAATTAACTGACTCTCACATGAGTTATCCTGGAACCACTTTGGGCCCAGCGCTCGTTGAAAGCCACTCCCCTATCGACAACACATAACTCAACCACATGGCAAGGGTAGACAATGCACTAACACTTATCACAAATAATCAAACACCTCAACAGGTAACACATCACTACGGATGCCCAAAACTGAAACCGAAGCGTGCACTACCCAAGGCTAACACCAAGTTGACTAACATAACGAGACCCACATAACGAACTGATAACCTGACTCAACCATGAATCACAAGGTCACACAACCCATTCAAAGAATGAGGTTTCCACTTAAGCTTAACTCACACACAATCCAAGATAGACAAAGCAAATCACAAGAGACATGACATCATCTCAAGAAAACACTACTAGAAGACTTACATGATCAACAAGACCAATACGAATTAATAACGCAATCAAAGAGTCCCTAGCCTCAAGGTACAAAACCCAGAACAACCAAGGTACACCCACAATCAAACAATATTGCCCTCACCGAGAATAAACGAAAACACCACTAGAAAACATTTTAAGCAATTAAACAAGCTAATATTAGGATTTCTTAAATCCAAGCCACGCGATGACACATTGCATGAAGTCAATTTAAATAAATACCATTATTGCACATAATTAAAGGTCAATGAATCACGTGAAGAATTTTAAAACTCAATAGTTAAATTCGATTTGCCCTATCATACTCGATGATTAAGAAAAAAATTGATCTTATAAATAAATCAATTATTCAAATTTCTCAACAATAACCATAATCACGACACTTAAATAATAAAGTCTTTCAACTAACATTTAAAACAATTTACTTAATCTAAGTTTACCATTAATTCCATAACAAAGCATTTAATATATATTAAAACATTTATTTTGAATCCGTTAAACTTATCTCATCTTAAAGCCATTGATTAAAAATACTCTTTCTACTTAAATACTTTATTGATATAAAATATAATTTTCCGAATAAACATATATTTTTAAATGTAAACAAATCATGACATATATCTACTTATTTTTAAGTCACAACTTCTCATAACGATATAAAATTGAACTTACCAAAATATTCTAAAATCATATTCATATTTATATGTATATATATATATATATCTAATTAAATATATATGCATAATATATATATCACACACACATATATATATATATATATGTTTATATATATAAAAATTAATTATTATATAAATAAATATTATTTAAATATTATAATAATATTATATATATAATATATATATATATATATATATTATTATATATATATATTTTTTTTATTTTTTTGGTCTCGAAGGGTATCCCCGCGGCCCCCGTCCAGCGGCCCACCCTTACACTAGTTCAGGGAGGTGCGAGCGGGAGGCGAGACTAATCCCTACGGTCACGGGATAACCAGCACCGCCCCCCTAGTGTCTGTGACGGGGTTCATACCGGGCTTGAGAGTCGATCCCAAGACCTCGGGGAGCAAACCCGAGACTTGAGACCAACTACTCTAACCCGTGGGGGCTATATTATTATATATATTAATATTAATATAATTTTAAATAACAAATATTAAGTGAAGCACATTAAACATACAAAAAATGAAATCTGAAATATTCCATGAAAAACAGATTAACTGGCCACGCGAACTGTGTGAGCACCCCACAGTCCGTGGTCGTTCTGGTCGCGGCCCAGGGGTTCACACAGCCCGTGGCCCTTCGGTCGTGGTCTATGTGTTCCTCACACACTGCGGGCCCTTGGCCGCACTGTGTGGTGGCGGTGGGGTTTGACCTCCCACCCCACAGCAATAACAAAAAAATTATATTATTTTTTTTAAATAAAACCCCTGCGTCTAAACATGGCAAAAAATACAGGGTATTTCTGGGTTTATCCCAAAATCCAAATTTTCAAATATAATAAATATATTTGTATATATATTTTTGAGTATATCCATGTATTGATATACATGGGTATATTCATAAATATATATACCCAGATTTTGATTTCATACCCAATTTGTGAAAATAATCCAAACCCATTTCAAGAACATAAATTATTTTCAAAAACAACAAAATGGGTTTTCAAAATCTAGTTCTAAAATAGAGTTTTCTTTGATTTTGTTTCTATTTCTTGGTGTAAATTTCTTGTTTGGTTTCTATTTCCAAATCTATCTACAATTTTGCAAATTTGAAAGCTTTTCCATGAATTTTCATTGAATCTAAAACTATATTTTCAATCATTCAAAATGAGCAAGAAGATGGAAAGAGAAAAATATGGAACCTTGTGTTTTCTCCAAAATTTGCAAGCTTCAACAATGGAGATTTTCAAGCACTCTTTCAACTCCACAATCTTAGCCTCCTCCAAGCCTCTCCACCAAAATCAAACCAAGAATCCATCCCCAAAAATAAAAATCCAAAAGCCCCCTTTTCTTTTTTTGCAACCCCTTTTCCCATAAGCAACTTGAAAGAAAACCCTAAAATGAAAATATATTCTTTTCCAAATTTTCCAAATTCAAATTCAAATCCACTTCAAATTCACATTAAAATTCAATACAAATTAAATTGCAAATTCAAATTCAAATCCAATTTTAGTTCAATTTCCAATTTCAATTTCAAATTCAATTTTAAACTAAATTCAAATTCAAACTAAATTTAAATTCAAACTAAATTCAATTTCAAATTCAACTCTTCACAAATATCTTTCCCCAAAATAGTCAACTATTTCAGAAAATATCTTTTCTACCCCAAAGTCATTGCATTGAAGATATTTGGAATTTTGAATAACTTAAACAATTTTCAATTTTCTAAATAGCATTCAACATATTTTAAAACCTTCTTTTCACACAAACTAATTTAAATCTTTTTAACACTTTTAATTCAAGGAATAACTTAATTAATTCACACAATTAATTTAATTAACCAATAAAATAAATCTAATCCAATATTAGATTATTTTATTAATTAAATTAAATTAATTAATATAGTAATTAATATTCCTAGCATTACAACCAAAAGCATTTAATCAGCAGTTAAGCAACATAAGACATTTAACTTGAATTTAAATAAGAACACGGAGACAAGGCAACATAACAACCAACCCGATGACACACTGAGACTAGGGTAGTGGCTTGACACAGAAGAAACCTAGCTACTATCTCCCAATCGATTTCCATTGAACAAGGGACACGCTCAGACCTGTGGAACCAGGTGGAGTCGATGTCTTGTACCTGCATCCTGCAAACAACACGAGTGTCGAACATGCATATAACATAATAAAACACACCATGAAGAGGAAATCATGGAATCACAGGTCGCTCGCATGCGAGTGATGTGATGATGTCCCCTTCACCAATACAGTATCACTAACTAACGAAGTTTACATCATTAACATAATCAAAACACAAGGCATCATAGAGACAACATTGTCTGATTAACAAAAGCACAAAATGGAGGGGTGTTACATCCTCCCCCCCTAGGGTCAGGCTTACTTCTGGAAGCCTGCAAGTACCCCTAGCACAACTCCATACAATCACATATAGTGTTATAACATTACAAAGTTTACTCATGCCAAGGTATGCGACATTATTACTTCAACATTCATTTAAAATTTTGCATTTTGAATCTAGGTACAATAATTTAACCTCAACATGATTTCATTAAAACTTAACAATAAAATTGGGGACTATAGGCCTCACCAACAAGATGCACCTACTATGCAATTATCATTAACATGCAATGGTTTCACTAATCCTTTATTTTCTCTAAACTTTTACTTACTACAAAATGGTTTTCTATTCATATTATACGTTTCCATGATTATGAATGCAACTTAGGGACTTAGGTCCTTTACCAAAGGTTTGATCTAATTAAATAGACCTTTATGAATGCATAACCATTTTCTCATAAGATACAAACGACATAGTAAGGCACTCAAGGAAAGAGGTCTATGTCCATCTCGCCATATCAAGCACTTGGAATACACCCAACAAACACACTACAACCACACTCAAGAACCACTCAAGGGTCTCAACCCTTTACACAACGAAAGAGCCAAGCAACAAGAAGGAAGCCAAACAAAACACACCTCTTGGTAGGCTTGCGAGCCTAACAACCCTCACAAAAGAATTCAACAAAAGACATGCAAGGCGAAAACAACAACAAAATTGATTGTTGTCCACCACACACAACACGTCAAAATCACACACTACACAATCGTCCATAATGCATTCTTCCAATAGAAAGGATATCGGTGCATTGTGCACTACACTGAGGATCCTATCCTTTCCACTGGTTTCTTGCACCATTGGACCTATACCACTTAACGACAACTTTTGGGCAAACAAGAGAGGTCAACCCAAAAGGAAAACAACACTAAAGAGAAAAACAACTAGGTCAATACAATGGGCTCATAGTGCTAAGAGTATAAACCTACACAACTTATAATATAATGGGTCCAACATAATCCCAGAGTTCCCAGTGTTTAAACCTAGGCTCTGATACCATGTGTAATGCCCCGCCACGCAACCCTAGAGGAAGTTGCAATTCACTACTTAAACATACCAAATTTTTTTTTGTTTAAGTACAAATAACATGTAAGACGAATACACATTGCCAACAACCTCTAAGGCCACAAGACAAAGATTACTTTAAAACCCAAACAACAATTAACATCAATTGAAACCAAAACATTAAACACTTACAGAATTAAGATTACATACATCCCATACAAGATAAATTACAACAAGGATAATAAAGACCTCAAGATTCCAATTAACAACATTTAAACAATATGATTACAACACTCATTCCTCGAATGAGGTAAATCCAATAACCATGATTACAATTTACAAATTCCACCTCGATAACAAATGAGGGGTAAAAGAATAAAGATCAAATGAAAAGAACGAAGCTAGAATAGCATCTGGATCCAACGAGCTCTCCAACATGAAAGTCTCGTCCACACGAGCAATAGCAAAAACCAACAGAGGAAGGTGCACGTTCCACCCAACCAAGTGAAACCAAAAGGCTCACCCCCCGTGCTAGGAGATAGTAACAAGGATCCTAGACAAGACCATCTACCACTAGACACAGGCTAACACAAAAACTGAACTGAATCAAGGACAAAACCCACATCACTTAACACAATGGTTACAATGCTTCTAGAGTACAAAATTAAGTACAATCACTGTACAAAATAAACCAACGGTACAACGCTATACCGACTGCTATCATCGGAGGAGTGTCATCGCAAAGGCTACATTGGTTATCCAATGGCGTTCTTCCTAGGTCCCGACCCCCCTCTAGGGATATCCTGGTAACCTCTCACGAACCCGGTGCCATATGCACACCACAGCGGAATCGATTATCTCTCAAAAAGACAAGATAACGATCTTGCCATTCCAGGCCTTCCCGACTCATCTCAAGTCTCGTACAAGCCCTTAAGCCAATGAGCGAGGCTAAATTATCTTATTAATGTTCAAAGCTACTCTATCCCTAGTATAATTTATTTTAATTTTCACTTAATTAACTGACTCTCACATGAGTTATCCTGGAACCACTTTGGGCTCGACACTCGTTGAAAGCCACTCCCCTATCGACAACACATAACTCAACCACATGGCAAGGGTAGACAATGCACTAACACTTATCACAAATAATCAAACACCTCAACAGGTAACACATCACTACGAATGCCCAAAACTGAAACTGAAGCGTGCACTACCCAAGGCTAACACCAAGTTGACTAACATAACGAGACCCACATAACGAACTGATAACGTGACTCAACCATGAATCACAAGGTCACACAACC
Source organism: Sequoia sempervirens (assembly GCA_007258455.2). NCBI lineage: Eukaryota > Viridiplantae > Streptophyta > Pinopsida > Cupressales > Cupressaceae > Sequoia > Sequoia sempervirens. Next base: position 1,954 of record VDFB02340165.1, on the reverse strand, counting down.
TGTTCAAAGAACCAGGTTTCCACTTAAGCTTAACTCACACACAATCCAAGATAGACAAAGCAAATCACAAGAGACATGACATCATCTCAAGAAAACACTACTAGAAGACTTACATGATCAACAAGACCAATACGAATTAATAATGCAATCAAAGAGTCCCTAGCCTCAAGGTACAAAATCTAGAACAACCAAGGTACACCCACAATTAAACAATATTTCCCACACCGAGAATAAACAAAAACACCACTAGAAAACATTCTAAGCAATTAAACAGGCTAATATTAGGATTTCTTAAATCCAAGCCACGCAATGACACATTGCATGAAGTCAATTTAAATAAATACCATTATTGCACATAATTAAAGGTCAATGAATCACGTGAAGAATTTTAAAACTCAATAGTTAAATTCGATTTTCCCTATCATACTCGACGATTAAGAAAAAAATCGATCTTATAAATAAATCCATTATTCAAATTTCTCAACAATAACCATAATCACGACACTTAAATAATAAAGTCTTTCAACTAACATTTAAAACAATTTACTTAATCTAAGTTTACCATTAATTCCATAACAAAGCATTTAATATATATTAAAACATTTATTTTGAATCCATTAAACTTATCTCATCTTAAAGCCATTGATTAAAAATACTCTTTCTACTTAAATACTTTATTGATATAAAATATATTTTTTTAATAAACATATATTTTAAAATGTAAAACAAATCATGACTTATATCTACTTATTTTATGTCACAACTTCTCATAACGATATATAAAAATTGAACTTACTGAAAATATTCTAAAATCATATATCTAATTAAATATATATATATTAATATATATATGACATATATATATATGTTTATATATATATAAATTAATTATTATATAAATAAATATTATAATAATATTATATATATATATAATATATATATATATATATTATTATATATATTAATATTAATATAATTTTAAATAACAAATATTAAGTGAAGCACATTAAACATACAAAAAATGAAATCCAAAATATTCCATGAAAACACAAATGCCCTAACTGGCCGCGCGGACTGTGTGAGCACCCCACAGTCCGTGGTCATTCCAGCCGCGGCCTGTGTGGGCTTCACACAGTCCATGGCCTTACAGCCGTGGTCTGTGTGGGCTTCACACAGCCCGCGGTCTGTTCGATCGTGGTCTATGTGGGGTTCACACAACCCGTGGCCCTTCGGCCGCAGTTTGTGTGTTCCTCACACAGTCCGTGGCCCTTGGCCGTGACCTGCGTGGTGGCGGTGGGGTTTGACCTCCCACCCCATAGCAATAACAAAAAATTTATATTATTTTTTTTTTTAAATAAAATCCCTACGTCTAAACATGGCGAAAAATACAGGGTATTTCTGGGTTTATCCCAAAATCCAAATTTTCAAATATAATAAATATATTTGTATATATATTTTTGAGTATATCCATGTATTGATAAACATGGGTATATTCATAAATATATATACCCAGATTTTGATTTCATACCCAAATTGTGAAAATAATCCAAACCCATTTCAAGAACATAAATTATTTTCAAAAACAACAAAATGGGTTTTCAAAATCTAGTTCTAAAATAGAGTTTTCTTTGATTTTGTTTCTATTTTTTGGTGTAAATTTCTTGTTTGGTTTCTATTTCCAAATCTATCTACAATTTTGCAAATTTGAAAGCTTTTCCATGAATTTTCATTGAATCTAAAACTATATTTTCAATCATTCAAAATGAGCAAGAAGATGAAGGGAGAAAAATATGGAACCTTGTGTTTTCTCCAAAATTTGTAAGCTTCAACAATGGATATTTTCAAGCACTCTTTCAACTCCACAATCTTAGCCTCCTCCAAGCCTCTCCACCAAAATCAAACCAAGAATCCATCCCAAAAAAAATAAAAATCCAAAAGCCCCCGTTTTTTTTTT
>VDFB02340163.1:0-47639 GCA_007258455.2 Sequoia sempervirens | reverse complement strand
CTCCAGAACTATGTGTACATAGAATCCCTCCAGTACCAGGAGCTCAACCCGTATGAAAGTGGCCCTACCGAATGAACAAGAATCATGCTACAAAAGCATAGGAGGAAATAGAAAAGATGTTGGAGATCAGAATAATCTTCAAGGTTGAAGTCAATGAGTGGGTCTCTCTAATAGTCATATCATTGAAGAAAGAATCTGAACAAATTCGGATATATGTGGACTTCAAAAGTTTGAGTGCAATGACCATAAAATATCCATTTTCGATTCCATTCACCGACTCCAGGTTAGAAGAGGTTGTTGGTCATGAAATTTATTCATTCATGAACAGATTCTTCAGATATAACCAAATAAGCATTGTCGAGGAAGACAAATTAAAAACTACGTTCATGGTCGAAGACAGAGTGTATGCATACAACCGAATGTCATTCGGTGTTTGCAATGCTCCAACAACTTTTCAAAGGATCATTCTGCACATATTCAACAAAATGTTAGTTGGAAACTTTAAGGCATTCCTGGACAATTGGTGGATCTATAGTGACCAAGACACATCTAAAAGCTCTTCATGAATGTATGGAATGATGCACAACAGCACAATTGGCATTGAATCCAAAGAAGTATCATTTCATGGTACCTCAGAGAAAACTACTCACACACATAGTTTGCAAAACAGAACTGAAGACTGACCCAAGAAAAATACAAGTGATTGTACAGATGGAAGCACCTCAAAAATCACTAAGGTAAAACCATTCTTGGGCCATGTTAGCTATTATAGAAGATTTATTAAAAAATTTGCCCAGATATCCTACCTGCTCAACATACTCACATGGACCAACTATTCTCATGGACGAAAGATCAGGAGAAGGCCTTTGATGAATTCAAGGTACGATTAATAAGTTCACCAATCCTTGCATACCTAGACTGGAGTAAGGAGTTCCATATATAGGTCAACGCATCAAACTATGCAATCGGAGCAAAATTGGCACAAGTGGGACCCCAAGGTTTGGATCGTCCAGTATTCTTCGCCAACTGATTGTTGTTGAAGGTAGAGAAGAACTATAGTACAACAAAGAGGGAAGCATTAGGAATGGTCTATGTCATACAAAAGTTCAAAAATTACCTGTTGGAAACACCATTCACTTTCTACATCAATCATCAAGCCCTTATGTACCTAGTGAACAAGCCAATAATCCAAGTTCAAGTGAGTAGATGGCTCCTCCTATTACAAGAATTCACATTCACTATAATTGTCCTACAATAAAATGGGGTCGAACCATGTTCTACGGCGATGTGTCATGGAGGAGGAAATTTTAGGAGTACTTAAAGAAGCACACAAAGGGCTTGCGAGAGGATGTATGGGACCAAATGCTACAGCCCAAAAAATCCCGTTGGTAGGACTATGGTGGCCAACATTGCACATCGACACTCGAGAATGGGTGGTGGGATGCGACACTTTCTAGAGAATTGGCAAACCACTAAAGAGAGATTACATGCCGCTATTCCCATCACAACCCAGGAACTCTTCGAGAGATGGGGACTTGATTTCATCGGTCTGCTTAAAATCAGCCAACTACATCGATGCAAATATATTGTCGTTGCCACAAAGTACCTAACAAAATGGGTAGAGGCTCAAGCACTCCTAGAAAACACAACAGTTAGTACGACGAGATTCATCTATGAGCAGATTGTCATGAGGACGATATTCCAATATAGATCACCAGTGATAGGGGAGGACACTTCGTGAACTAGTCATTCATCTGATGATGATAGTGTTTAGTATTTCTCATAACCTATCAAGCTTGTACTACCCAAGAGCAAATGGATAGGCTAAATCTACAAATAAAGTACTTGTCTCTGTCATCCATAAGTCATGTAGCATCGAAGAAGCAAACTAGCAAAAGAAACTTCTAGCCGTACTATGGACATATCAAATGACGTACAAGGTGACTACAGGACACACCATTCCACTTGATGTAAGGTCAAGAAGCTCTAGTCCCTACTGAGTACATGGTACCAAGCCTAAGGATTGTTGTTGAGAATCGATTAGGCAACACTGAGAGTTTGAAAGAATGACTATTCCAATTAAACAAACTTGAAGAACGAAGAGTGCTCACCCAATGGGCAATGAAAGTGATGCAAAAAAGAAGGAAATTTTAGCATGACAAACATCTCCATGAGCAAACTTCCAGCTTGGACAATTAGTTCTAAATTATAATGACTGTAATGAATTAAAACAAGGAAAGTTCAAAGCGAGATGGCCCAATCCCTTTAAAATCCGAGAAGTCTCTGATAATGGAGCTATCAAAGCACTATACTGAAAGACAGTATTAACGAATCAAAACTAAAACCTTACAAGGAGAGAACAATTGCAATCAACATGGTAGACTAGATGGCAAATGGGAGTGATGTAGGAAAAGACAAAAAATCTACCACATGAGAACCAAAAGGACTAGAAGGCGTAGTGGTAAAGCCTATTCTACAAGAACCCAAATGTGTGGCGGTACCAATAATTCATCGACACTTAACAAATGCATTTTGTGGACCACCTGTTAAATGGATCAAGTTACATGGTGGATGGCACCTGAAAGCACCTTATTCAAGATAGACGAAAGGATATATTAGCTACAAACTAGACGAAGATCAAAAGAAGAGGAAGACCGCCGAAGAATGGCACACAAAAGAACATTCAAAAGACTCGAAGGAAGGACCTAGCCTATGGCTAGTGCTATGGCTGAACACTACTTTGTAGCGCAACGAGATGGATATAATGAAGACATCATCTAGTGAGGAATAGATCACAACATGAAGCCACCTCTATTACCAACGTCTAACAGGTTATGGCGCACAGTACACAATCCAACGATACCACCAACAGTTGAGGGAGATAAAGCAAAATGGTACCAACAAAGAGGAGGCATGTACATTGATGGCAGCAAAAATATAGAGGTATAAACCCACTGTTATTACGAAAAAAAATTGATCTTAAATACATTGGAACATGCTATGAATATGATTGCTAGAAAAGACCGTGGTTATTTTGTAAGCGACACTCAACCTCAAAAATAATATATGTTGTAACATGCTATGAGAATGCTAATTACAAAAAACCGGAGTTATATGGTATACAAGACCAAGCCTCAGAAATAAAATTGAAGGCAAAAATCGAGTGAAGAGGACATAAAAGAAAAAGAGGAAATAGAGAAGAAAATAGGAATAAAAAGCAAAAAAATATTAAAGTGATGGAGTTGAAAAAAATTAAAATATCAAAGTGGAAATTATCAAAGAAGAAATTATTGAAGTCAGGAAAAGATTAAAAAATTAAAAGGTGAAAATATTAAAATATTTCAATTGCCAATTAATAAAATACTAAAAAGGAAGAAAATTAAAATACCAAAATTGGAAAAAATTAAAATATTGCCAATGAAAAAATATAAAGTACGAGCATTAGCACAAATTCCCTTCATAATTTCCATACGGCCTCTTGAGGAAAGTTACAAACAACAAAGAGGAGTTTCTAGCATTGTACGATGGCAAAGGGAATATCACTGTGCACGAAGGGTTTACATCGTACGGCCGTGGGGGAGATATTCCATACAAAGACAAGACTTTGTTTACAATGTACAACCTGTATGACAACAAATCATACGACGGCAAGAAGGGTTTGTAATCACTATACGATGCAAACAAGAAGGCAACGTATGGCCTGGGTGGTTAATTACCTATGATGGCGTCAACAAACAAAACACCTTGACATTGTACGGCTTGGGTGTGTAGTCACCATATAGCAGCAACAGCAAAGAAACAAAGGATACAACATACAACATATGTGCTACAACATACGGAATTTGAATTGTAGAGTTGTACCACATCAAAAAAAGAAGGAATCATTGCATCGTATGGATATATAGCATACAACCACGGTGTAGAGGAGGTTGCAGCAGACGAATCAAACAACAATAGAAAAAAGCCTCCATTTTATGATCTTCAACTGCATTTGACCATACAACTTGAGCGGATCTGGTCAAATGTACAGCAGAATGGGTTGCTTAGCATACAATGCCTTGGACAAATTATGGTACGGTGTGTGAGATGGACTCCATTTTCTAGTCAAGCTGTACATTCATTTTGCATAGTATGGACTTCACATAGAAATTTGTGCATTCATTCCTACACAGTACAGATATCCACTTTGGCATATAGTTATTACAACCGTTTTTCGAGAAAGTATTTGCCTATTTAAACTTAATTGTGAATTGCCAGAAGTATATTTTCACATAAAATTTTCAAAGATGGATGCTAGCAATTGTAAGGGAAAGAGGGCATTACAACATTACAAGCCCCAAATTTCCATAGGAAGAACAAGCAAGGGGAAAGAGGACGAAACTAGAGTGGATGCATTAACATGGGATAGTCTCACCAGTAGTGAATGTCGAACATGGTGGCAAAGCAACCAAGATAACCATGTGTTGAAGGTAGCATTGAGACACGCACAAGTAGAGAAAATTCTGCAACTTCCGTTCTTTAATTCTCGAGAATTTGAGCCTTACTTGAAGGCAATGGTAACAAATTACAAGCATTCCCACAAGTCTGTAATTGATTATAGAGGCTACCAAGTGACCATTTCATTCTCGCCAGAAAATTTCAGCAAGGTGTTCAGCATACCTTCCACAAGCACAATTGTATGCAAGCCAACAGGAAAAATCAACCAACAACATAAAGAGGCATCACTTCATAGAATGCGCCGACTAAACTTGACACAACGGGAGAAGGATAGTATAAGGAGTGTAGGAAATAGGGGCTTGAGGAAAAAAGAATGGCTACACTAGTATGGACATGTATCATGGATTCAATCAAGTGCAGACTAACAGGTGCGAGTAGGGCATCCGATGTATCCATCTGGATGATTGACTATATCATTGGATTGAGTATTGGCAAAGTCTACAACTGGGTGAGATTGTTGTCTGAAAGAATCAAAGAGTTTCTTGCACAAAGACACAAGGCATTTTATATGACCTAGCATGCCATCACCCTCTTCCTCGACACCATCCATACTCAGGTACCTATCGAGATATGGGATAAGTTTCAGCTAGTAGCTCAATTGGATCCTTCATGGTCGACGACATTCTACTAGACAACCCTTGATATGCAAGCATCAAGGAGTGAGGAGACAACACAACCAACAAGAAAGAGAAGAAAGCAAAGGGATACGTCAAGTGACAAAGGAGACGATCCTAAAGATTACGAGCCCATAGATTTGTCATCTTCTACATCCGCCACTACACCAACAAAGGAGGTGTCACTAGGTGATACCAGTCAGTGAGACCACTACAGCAGTGCCATCGATAGCCACATTACCAACAACACCAACTAGGCCACCAGTTACTTTGCTAGTGAGACCCACTTTACCCACCAAGGTCTCTCTACTAGGGGATATCACTTTGCCGATCGATGCCACACACATTAGTCGTTGGTTAGATTTACTTGGGATGTCGATGCATGTACCAACATTTCCTTCACCAAGTTCTCCCAGAGTCGTGGTGAAGGGACTCGAGCAATAGGAAACCAATCAGTCAGTCATGGTTGTCAAGAGTGCAGAGCCTAGCCCTTCACAGGTAAACCTGTCGAATGTTATACACACTTAGGAGATTGGGGGACCCCCTCAAATACCATAGCCACCTTCGGCTGCACAGAAGTTGCCACTACCTGACCCATTGAGCGAGGATCAAGAAGGGGAGTTGACTAAGTTTGAGGGGATAATCATTGAGATTGCTAAGCCTAATGAGACAGACCCACTTGGCACGATCTAGCGATATATACAAGATCTCCAATCTATGACGACAATGATGCAAGGGGTTGGAGACATATCCAGACGACTCGACATAGGATAGTCTTTGCTAGTGGCAAGAGAAGCCCAGCACATATTGGCATTTGTACAGACAATGTGAAGGAGAGTTTACTCATTGCTTCACTTCTTGAGGATGGCCTAGAGTAGAGACTTTGAAGATGATGGTAGCTTGGCACCCTACCAAGCCTTCAGTAGGGAGGAGGGAGGCTAGAGTGATTTCAGCCCTATTTGGCATAGAAGCCTCCTTCGGAGATGTGTTTTATAGGCTGAAGTGTCAGACCACTTCCACAAACGAGCTTACACAGCATAAGAATGAAGCTCTTTAGATGGTACATAGAGTACAGGATGAGTTGGCTAAGTGCACATAGAAATTCCACGAACAATTAGCTCAACAAACACAATTCACTGCCACTGAACGGGCTAAAGTGACGACTGTGGAGGCCAAGCTGGCAGCAAAGGAGAAAGAGATTGAACATAGAGTGATGGCCGCAAAGGCCAAGTTGGTGGAGAAGGAAAAAGAGATTGGCAGACCAAATGTTGGTGGAGGCTACGCAAACGGTGAAGGTAGCAAGAGAACACGAAATGGTAGCAAAACCACCACTTGAGGCAACGCACTGAGGAGGTCCATAGGATTCGACAACTACACTCCCTGATGTCCACCCCTGCATCATCTAAACATCCAAGGATGTCTTCTCATCCCCCTTCTTAGTAGTTGTAGTTTGGGGGGTTCAACTCCCAATTTTGGTGGTTGTCGTCTAGAAGACAACTTTCTTTTTGAGGGGGTTGATGTAGTCGTCAGTCAATAAATAAATAAGTTAATGTGCAATTAGTTCCCAACCATTGGTTGTCAATTGGTAGTTACTGATGGTTGGCGTTCTCAACCAGCGTTGGCTTGCTATATATTCTCTTATTATACTTTAGTCAAGGACCACATGCATATGTATCCTATGATTATTGCATATATGATGAATGAATGAATACACGACATATATTTTGAGCATTGTTATGAATAATTGATATATTTTGTTAAATTCTATTGTGTAATTTCGTTTACTCTTTGTAATTGTTCAAATAGCATTTATCTATTAGGCTAAGTGACTATGTAGGAGAGCTTTTATCTCGTATGTTTATAAAACCTTGTCTTCTATAGGCCATAATTTTTTCCTTGATTTACCTTGCCATGATCATTGCTTGTGACATAGAATATGTATGAAACATACATACCTCATATTTGATGTTGGTCCTTTAAACTTCCTAGGGATAATTACTTCAAATTTACCTTTGCAGCATTCTCCACTCGTAAGGACAAAGTTTGGAATTGATGAATACAATCCTTGACTACACCTATTTGCTTTCACTTGGTAAGTTGGCTAAAGTAGCTATCTATAAGATTGTCACCATAATGTTTAGTGAGCTCTTCTTGGAAAACAAACCATGCAACAACACATCCCTTCTTTATTGTCTCTTCAAATAGCCAATGATACCAAATGAATTGGTTTGAATCCAAGTATAAAGATGCCATCACAACCTTTTGTTGACAAGGAACATGATGAAGATCAAAGAATTGCTCCATTTGGCAAAGCTAATTGGTCGAATCTTTGCCATTTAACTTTCACATATCCATGTTTGGTGTGAAATACCTAGCCATAAAATTATGAGTGATAATCCATCTTGAAATATGAGTCAAACCAACAAGAATTATGTCCCTTAGAAGCATCATCTTTTACCTAATTCTTATTATGTGAATCTCCTCCCTTAGAGTCCATACCACTCATTAGGGAATCTATTTTCCTCTATAATGCAGTGATCCCTTCTCTCATGGCTATCATTCTGCCCTTAATGATTAAATCTCTTCCTTAACCTTGGTGTTTTCATCCTTCATATCATCAGGATCAATTTCATGAATTGTCATATCATCCTTGTCTTGAGATTTTTCAAGTGTGGCAGGATTCTCTTTGCCTCTTGTGGTAGGCTCCAACATGATGGAGAAAAATTATTTTGTAATAGATCACACAAACTAAATCCAAATGATCTAAAAATAACTTACTTGGACCTACATCTTGCCTTGCTAGAAAAATTTCCAAAAAAATTACTAGTATGTAGCCTTGGGAGCAAGTTTAGTGGAAACCCTACTGCTGCAATAACTTACTGAAAACAACTCCAAATGCCTCCAAATCAACACAAGTGTTATCAATGTGCCCTTGTTCAACCTTCCAGAATTTAAGAAAAAACTCATTGATTTACAACCCTAAGAGTGAATTTGGTGGAATCTCTAATACTACAATAACTATTTGATTCCTTCCTATTCCAAATGCCCTCATGCCTATCCTGTAGCAGCTTCAATGTGGCCTTGAAAACCCCTTTAAAAATTAGGAAAAAAATTGTCAAAATGATAAGAGATATGCACTTCACAATAGAAAAAAATTGCCTTCTTTCTTGCCCTCCATTTGCCAAGATCATGCTTTGATACCACTTGTAATGAAATGTGTTGCAAATACTTAATAATACTTGAGAATAATATGCCACTTCAAGGGGGCAATACTCTTAAGTGTCCAAAAATAACACAATTCGTAATATGATGACAATAAACTAATCACTATGTCCAATATATACCCGCTTATGCCTTAAATGTCACCCAAGCTGACTTAGATACCTACATATAACACCTAAGACAACCTAAATATCTAAATAAGAGTACAATAATGATCATATAACTTAATTAAGAGTTAAGGTAGTCAAAAGTCAACTACTCATAACCCTATGCACATTATATAACTAGCAATCGCACCTTGGTATGCAATGGGTATGTAATGTCCCCTTCTCAAACCTGATCTTTCCAGTGACCATTGGCCTTTTCCGGAGACCCGAAGGCTAGTCGAAAGGTAAAATTAGGGTTTTCTATTTTGAAGGATGTTCTTGCTCGGAGTTGGTTGTTTCAATGGCGGATTCTTTCTGGGTTTTCAGAAAGCTTCGCAGTGATATGTTCTTCTTGGCATTCTGAGCATCTTCAGGAAATTACTATTTTTAGTAAATTCTATTTCTGGCAGTTTTCCAGTTGGGTTCGGCATGGTTGACTTCCTACTTCAGTTTGATCAGTTGGCTTGCTCATTTATGGCTTCGGGGCACAATTGGAGAGATAAGTTGAGTTATTTAATTAAAGACACATTTTAATGTTATATTTTAACGTTGACCCCCTTGGCCTAGCTTCTTCACTTTAAGTCTTTTTAAAAGATGTTCTTTAAGGGTGGCGCTTCATTAAAGAAAATTAATTATATCTTTTATTATGAAGTTTAATCCAAGCTTAAGTGGACGCCATTTTCAAGGAAGAATTAAAATGATATTAAAAGACAAAAGTTTGCTTGGAAAAGTGGGACGCCACCTGTGGAAGAATTAGGGTTTGACTCAAAAGAGAAGGTTAGGGTTTCGAGAAGAGTCAACCGAAAATTATAAAAAGAAGCCTTTGGTCATCATTGAGATGATCTTTTGTCTACAGTATTGTTACTCTGCCGGAATGGTATTGGATTGCTTCGAGGAATGAAGACCTCCTAGCTCGGGCATTGCTTCTTGCTTGCAACACAGCAACTAGTGGTGAATTAGTATAGTTTTGTGAGTTTCATTGGGATTTGTGCATTGTAATCAGCATTGTGGCTATTTAGTTTATGATTTTGCATATTAGAGGTTTTCCAGATTTGCATTCTAGTTATACAGCAGATTGTTGTTTTAATTCATAACTCAAAAAATACAAAAATATTGCTTCTGGGTATTGCATCAATCTATGTGTTTGTAAAGGGCGCTTCATTTCTCCAGTTTGTAGATTTTTTAGTTAAGCTTTGGATTTGTAAGGAGAGGTCGAACTTCTTGCTGGGCCGTACCATCTGCCCTTGCATTGATTTTCGTGCATTAATTAAATAGAGGGTTTTGATCAGCTTTCAGTGTTCTAAATGGTTCGCCATCATACTAAGATCATTTTGCAATTCGTCTCATGAGATTTGATGAAGTTTTGAGCAAGTTGTGAGTGGATTTGTGAAGTACAGGGCTGCTGTTCGTGCACAAGGAATTCTGGACTGTCATAAAGCAGATTTTGAGGTTGGTCTGTTTAGTACAATTTCAGATCTAAGCTTCATTCATTCAGTAAAGAAAACTCCTATATATTGTCGCAACTCTATTTATCTGTTGATTCACATTGAGAGCAAGTTATTAACTTATTATTATAAGCTGGCAGTAGTACTGACAGTAATGGTTATCTTGCTTATCATAATTTGTAATACTCAGCTTTCCGTTCAGTAATTGCAATAGTATTCCTTTACCTGCCCTATGGTAGCTTCTTTCCCACTCTGGGATAGAAAGCACATTCTGGGTGTTGAGTATTTTCAGCATTATAGTTATTTCTTTCAAGCATTGTAATTTGTAATACTCCGCCATATGGTCGCCTCAACTCCATATTGGATTGGGTAGCACATACTTGGTGTCGAGTTCCCTTTCAGCACTTAGTGTAGAAGACCCTCTGACCATATGCTCACCATCATCGGCGCCATTCTTGGTTAGAGTTCCTGCATAAGCATTTTGATTTAGATCCTCTGACCAATGCTCACACCTTGCCCGCATCGGGACCCTGATGTACATTTTGGTTAGAGTTGCTTCAGCAACGTTTTGGTTTAGCTGCTAACCTTAACGGGTGCATTGGTTGGTAAATTGTAAATTGAAAAAATGAAAAAATTTGGCTCGAAATATTTCAGGGTACGTCGAAGAGTTGTGGAAAGTCAATTAGGGAAATTTTGGGTCTATTTTTTGCATACATTTGTGCAATACATGAGATCATTGGTAGGCCATTTAGAAAATGACTTTGTGCATCAAAGGTTTCAATGGAACAGTGATAGCTTCAAATCAACTATGCATCCACTTGTAGGGTTCCAAACATGACTGAAACAAAACCTTTGAATCAAGAAGATAATTAGGTTCCATTACGAACATGCTCATGTTATGTTTGCAATAGGGAGAGAGGGAGAGAAAGGGTGAGATAGGGATAGAAAGAGGAAGAGATAGAGAGAGAGTGAGGTAAGGAGAAAGGGATAGAGAGGAAGATGGATATGAAGTAGAGGGAAAGATAGGTAGAGGAGGGGGAGAGAGGGAGATATAAAGAGATATGGTGATAGAAACAAGTAATAGAGAGAAAGGGAGAGAAAGATAGAGGGGGAAGATAGAGATAGGGAGTGTGTGTGTGTGTGTGAGTTAGAGAGAGATATGGAGAGAGATATAGAGGGAGATAGATATATATACATATAAATAGATAGAGAGGGAGGGCTATCTCTCCCTCTCCCCCCTCTTCTTCTCTTTCTCCTTCTCTTTTGTGTCTCTCCCTTTGTCCCTCCTCTACCTTTCTCTCTACCTCCCTCACTCCCTCATTCCCCCAATCTCTCTCTATATCTACCTCTCTCCCTTTCTCTTCTCATATATATCTCTATCTTAATTGACCTTTTTCCTAATTAACCTTCCACAATTGTTTAACCTAAATTAATTAATTTTGTGATAATTAAATTTAATTAATTATAATTATATAAATGGACACATTGTTTCATGTTAGTATGTTTAAAGGAACCAAATCGTGCTAATTTGAAAGGAATAACTTATTAATTACTCATACAAAGAGTTTAGGTCTGAAATAGACCATGCAAAAGATGCTTTTGTTCACGCAAATCCAAGTCTTTGAATGAGAAAGCCTACTAAATACACATCCAAATCAATGTCAAATAACCTCATACAACTTCCATACAAACCAAAAAGTTCAATCCTGCCACCAACCAAATCCACATACTATTTGAGCACACCACAAAGTTTCCATTGTTATGGTGATAAGCCTCCCACATTGTTTCCCATTACCCTGTACTACAAAAGGAGACAATGAGTATTATGAACACACCACAAAACAAACCCAATTACTAATACATAACTTCACTAATTAAATAAATAAATAAATTCTAATAATAGAAAATAACACTTGTTAAGTCTAATTAAAAATATTTCCGAAGTCCATTGTAAATTGTAATTGTTAAGTTGATCTAATATTAGAAAACCAAAAAAGTAAAAACCAAGTGAACATACATTTTTGTCCCACATCAATAATTTGTTGACGTCATAATAATGACATTTATTTGCTCTCTTCATTCACGGCCTTGCCACTAATGGTTCAGCGAGCAATAAAATGATAGTATGACTTTTCTACAAAGCAGATTTATTCAAGTTAACATTTTCTATAAAAATATATTAGATTAATAATACTAAAAACATACATTATTAATATTATAAAAAAATCTATATTTCAATTAAAATTTAATATATATTAACTATTTAAAATATAAAATTAAAATTAAAACAAAAAGAAAAAGAAAACAATTATTTAAATAAATAAAATTTGATATTTAAGTATAAATAAAATGAAATAATTATTTAGAAAAAAAAAATGTAAATATTATCACTCAATATTGCACCCTTGCTAAATTGCAGAACTTAGCTTATTGGTGAAACATGGGATCCTTTCCAAGTTTGTGGGTCACCTATGACAAAAAAGAACCTCCAAAGTGAGATGGTTCTCTTGAAACTATCACCTAAACTAAACTACCTACTGCTACTTGCAAAGGAAAGAGATAGGAATTAACATGAAAGTGAAAACCTAAGATTCTAAGGTGATACACCAAATGACTTTTGACCTGCACTTGTTTGAATGAACACATTATGATCAACAACTTAAACTTTAACATACACAGCTCAAAATTTCATATGACTCTTGCATAAGTGTTTCATGACTAGGCTTGATAACTAGGATGAAATTTAGAAGGAGATGAAATGTTCTCACAACTTAAACTTTGCTCCTAGCTGGTTAAACACAAGCAATGACCTGCAAAAGCACATATTTTCTGCATAAAGGCAATGAAAAAAAAGGACCGAAATCAAGGGTAAAACCTCACCACAAGATCACATCAACCATTTTTGTAAAACTTGCACAATGAAGCAGCTTTGAGAAGGTAAAAACAGCTTGTCTTTATTGATCAAAAATGTTGACAAACAACATACAGGTCTGAAAATAATTACAATGCTTATTTATTTGCTAGAAAGAACCTCCAAAGGTTACAATACATAGCTCCAAAATGAGCAAGAAAACTAATTTTCTGAGTTACAATGCACCAAAGGATAGAAAGAAGCTTATTTCAGCTTACAATGCTTTTCCAAAAGTGAAAAGAACTAACTAAATCTGAACCTAGGTGTACTATTTCTCCTTTTCACTTTGAGAGGAAAAAGGAGCTAACATTCAAAGTCTTCATGACAGCTCATACTTTGACTTGGTAAATTTGGTTTTATTTGGCTGCCTAGAAACTGCCTTCCCTATTTTGCTCCTTCAAAGACTCCAAGGTGGCGTAGATGGAAGAAGATTCCTGACTTGACAAGCTTTGTCAGCTCCTAGATGTTTGCAACTGCTGCAAAATATCTGGAACTGCTGCTACAGGTCACTCAAACTGCCCTATATACCTGCACCTGCCCTTTATGCCTCAAAACTGCCACTTGCACACAAGTAGGACATGACTTGAATGAGTTTGAAATGAACTGGGACTCTTTGAGCGTTGAATAATCTCCTTCAATGCATATTCACCTTTATCAATCACCTTGCCTTGTCCTTCTGCATATTCATCATAGACTGCCTTCTTAAAGTTTTACCATAAGATTGTCATCTTTGTTTGACCACGATCCTGCTCTCAACAGCTATGATGTCACCACTCCTTATTCAATGCATTTATCTATCATAAAGGACTGTCACTATTGTTTTGATCTCACTGTACAATCCTTTTCATTTTGACTCTTACCATATGACCTCTATCTTTTCATTGGACTGTATTTCCTTGAACCAATTGAAAGAGTGTCCCTTTGAAAATTACTTTAGCACAAGTTTTCACTCATCTTGGGACTGTCTGAACAATTGATCACTGTGTTGATTACTATTCACAACTCAATCTAGTTGCCTAACATATTGACTGTCTATCCCCAATATGCTTTGACCATTTTATCTTTGTGACCTGTAGCTTGAAGGCTATCCTCTGCAAACATGAATGGTCTTCATGATTTAAATGACATCACTATTTACCTTTACAGATCCAAGCTTACACAAATGTTTGCAAACTCATTGGCTTCTTCTGCTTTTAAATGCATGTCACCAATAACTTGCACTGTTCAATAAGTACTAAATCTGCTGCTCTTATGTTCACTATAAGAAGGATAAGGAATTGGCAGGGTCTTAACATCTGCCCTTTCATTAAACTGTGCCTTCTTTGTAGTCCCATCTGTTCACTGCCTAATGGAGATTTGACTGTCCGCTGCTCTTATGTTCATTATGATGACTGTCCTAAAGCCTTGAATTTGACCATTTCATTGTTCTTAATCACTGTCACTGTACTGTGCTTTTGTCATGTTACTGTACCCCTCAGCTACCTTGTTCTTTGTGGCACTTCCTCTGTGATATCTCTGCACACACAATTCTTACTCCTGGAGTTGCATAATGATCTGCTCTTAAACTCTTGATGAAACCAAATTGCTTTCTCATGACTGCTTCCTTATTCACAGTCTACTGCCTTAAGACAACACTGTACTCTTCTCATAAAATCCCTAAAAATTCAATGTGAAGTATAACTGTTGTAATATGCTAGTTGCAAACTTTCCAATGCCTGTAGTTCATCCGTAACTTTTCATTATCCTCTATCATTGAATATGCAGCATCTGCTGACTGTCACCTTTTCATATCACTGCAATCTTGTGCAAAGGAACAAGCATATCCTCCTTTGGACTGTAGGTTATTGTCTTTGTATATGTTCCAACACTTACAAACCTATCTAAATACCCACTGTCCTTTTATTAGGGTGTATCATTATTTTGTACCAAGCAACTAGGAAGAAGTATGCCATGGCACTTGCCTTGCTCAACAATCCACCTTCTATACTCACATTATGACTACCATATCATGACTGAAAATTCTGAACCCTTCACTTGGACAGTCATATCATGAAGTCTATCCTGCCTTTCTTATGCTCCACTACCCTTAAACTTCTAAACTAATGAACTATCATGACTGCTTCTTGAAATATTAAGTCCATTACCTATAGATAATAGTCCTTGGGCATAATATAGTAATTGGTATCACTGCCTTTGATATTCAAAACTTCAACCTCACAGCCATAAGGATACTATACACAGAAAATGCAGTGTCCTAAGGACTTATTGAGGAAACACCATATGAGAACTTTAGTCTTCATTGCAATCATTGAGCCCAATAAGGTCACAGAGGATACATCATAAAGTCATAACTAACTGTCATTTGCATGTCTTTATCTACCTTACAAGGCCCCCCTTGAAGCACTGTGACACCACTGCCAAACTAGCTGCTACAGTGGACTGTCGTACATATTTATGATCTTGCTTTCAATTGTCATCACCACCAACTGTGATCTTGGCACTTGTCTCTATGACAGTATAGGGATCATAATATTTGCCTAAATTCTTTGTCACATGACTTCCTTTGATCTGAAATTATAACAGTCCTTAGCCCTGTCAAGTGAGATTAACTTCATAACCCCAATCTTTTGCAATGCTCTGATCCTGTCCTTGAAGCCTTTGACCTTAACTTTGTCATCCATTTGAGTACCAAGGTAGTGAATGCCTTGCTGTCTTTATTGCAGTCAATGAGACTCTCTTTCCACAAAACCTCAATTATACTGTAGTTGTTCCTTAAATGAAAATCTGTCCTTTGGGCTGCTTCTCGTTACTTTACATCACAAATAGTTCCCAGCATATATTTCATCCTTTTCCATTGATTATAGGGTTTCCATCTTGAGTGCCTAAAGATAGAGTTTTTAACTCATGCACATGACTCATAGACATGTTGTTGAATACCAATGATGAAATCTTTCGTTGCAGCTGGATCATCATTTCTTAAGCACATGCCACAGTTTTTCAAGATTGTCAATATCACAGAGACATCCAATTCTTCCAAACGCTTGCTCAACGAAACAAAAAGGTCATAAATTAAGTCACAGGAGCAGGGTCCAAATATGTAGAGATAAGAAAGCAACAGTGTAATATTTCTCAATGCAACGTATTGAGTCTTGAATATCAGCAAACTCTCCATTATGTGTTGCATGGTATTTAGAATCTAGACTTTCTCCTCTCTCTAGCCAAAAAGCATGGCCTCTGAGATCAGTCCTCTGAGATATTCTGTCAAACAATCTGCATGCCTTGTCCTATCTTCACATCATGCCTCTTGCTTGCTGTTCTGCCCTCTTCATATAACTATCTTCTTCATGTTATGTGGCAGTCATGACTGTTTTATGGCTGTCAACCTCATTACAAACTATGCACATCTTTGATATGAATTCTTATGGATTAACTGCCTCTTAAAGTTTGGATAGTAGTAGCCAAATTTATGTACTGTCCTTTTGTTGAGCTTCACACACATTTAGAGTCTTTTAGATCTCATCTCTACCTTGACTGTTACTGCCCACTTGCAGACCCATGATGTTGGAAACCGAAAAGGTATAGGGAATCTATGAATGCAATGTAAGTAATCTTCACATCCTGACTGCCCCTTTGTTGATACATTGAGGACTAACGGCAAGACCTAAAAAGACAGTCATAGAATACTTTTATGTCCTTTCAATGATGGACCCACTGATCCAGGCTATTCATAAGTCACTGATCACAGTCATCAGATATAACCATAAGGGCATCTTCATGTTCCCACACAAGAAAATGAGCAGATCATTGTCCTTTAAACTACTATTCTCTTACTTGTCCATCTGCATACCTTTGAAGTTTGATGAAACACTGCCTTAGGTGACTACTACCATGACTGCCTCTCCAACAAGGAAAACTTGCATGCACTTCTCTAATAGAAGTCAGTGAAGGAAAAACCATATATTCCTACAAAAATATCCATTAGACTTGTACGGGTAAACCTAGCATAGAAGATACTATCACAGATTTGCAACGTAGCATATGCCATCCTCATCATTTGCAATTCATCTAAGCTAGGACAACATGAGAGGTGAGACCCATGTTTATAAAACAAGAGCTTAAACCCTGAATGTCACTCTACTTTGATGACACCACACTCACATAAATCTGGCAGCCTCTATCTTCGAATAAAAATGTACAGATGTCTTTCCATGCAGCATACTCGAGTAAATAAATGTGTCGATCTGCAGTGATAAGGAGAGTTATCTGGCATACCTTGCTTCAACATCTGATGGATCCCTCATGCACGCGTCTTCTTGTTTGACAAAGTCTTTGCAACGTGGGATTAAACCTTTGCTCTTTAATTGCTCTTCAATCTGCAACGTGGTGTCCACAACCGTCTGAAGCATCCTTGCCTCTTCAAGCTTCCTTCAACGCAGGTCAACAGGTGATGGTATCGCGCCATTTCATGAACTCCTTCAAACAGAAAAAACTGAAAAACCCTAGCATTTTGCTGTTACGTGGATGAAACTTCTAAAGGCAAAAGATTTATTTCATTCCCTCCTTTTACTTTCCATTTTGCTTCTAATGCCTTGTTTTAACAAATAAAACCCTTTTACAATATTTAAGCTTATTTTTATTTTGACCCAAAGGATAAAAGTAAGCTAACAATAAATATTATAGAAATATATATACATTGGTGAGACTATATAATTATCCTTGAATAGAAAGAAGAAAATTATATTTGAACTAATACTTAATCATTACCTACCACTAGTTGGGCCAAATCTAAAATTAGATTTCATGTCCTATGTGAAAAGAGATTCGCTTGCATTGATGGGGCAGGTGTGTTAGTCTGCATATCTTATTTTAAAAGCTCAAGGTTGAATAATCTACAGACGTTATTGCATTTGTATGTTTTATCTCTAGCCTGGCTCTAATGTTGACTATGCTTTTCCAGTAGATTAGATACTCAGATTTGCTGTGAGTCTTTATTATGTGGTATACAAATTTTTGATAAACATCCATAAAGTAACCAGAGGTAATTTTGAAATGTCAATAAGGATAACCAACATAACCAAATGCTGTGAACATTTGAAGTGAGTGAAAAAGCTAACTTCATAGAAAGGTGAGATATGTGAACTTTGAAATAATCCTCTCCTATTGGCAATATCACATTAAGAAGCTTTGGAAGATTGCATCCCATGGACTACTACATCATTCAGACCTACTCGATGCCAAATACAATCATAAAAAATGTTTTCTACAACACTCATTCAATTGATCGGCAAAGATATGTGTTGATTCACATTACATAACCCAAAGATAGTGCAAAATCTACATTATTTTGAATCTTCAAAATAATGTAGATTTCCAAATCCTTTTTTTTTATTGGTTTACTATGCGTTACAGGGCAATGGCAGATTGAATCCCAAACACAAGGGCCTCTGCAACAGTATTCGAAAAATTAAGTGGAACAAAACAAAGGGGTATGATTTCCTAAATGATATTTTGATCCCTAGCTGGATCGAATGTAGCAGGATTTAGGGCAAGCATGAGCTCTGTGGGTAATTGAAATGTGGTCATTGCAGGAAACTCAAGCCCATCATTCATTCCAAAGGGTACAGGCTTGCACCAAGAGGGTGCCATGATAATCCTACAATATTGCCACCCAAAATCCTAGGTTTTCAGATTTCATTTGCCATCACATTCAAAACAAAATAGAAGAAAAGTGTCACACAAGAAAACCCTAAAAAATTTAAACCCCGTAATCAAAATCCAAAAACATTCAAATCATAGAATTTCAAACCCTGTAATTTTAAACCCTAACAAAATCAAACCAGTAATATGTAATCAGTGTTATGGAATTTGCTAACAAAAATTGAAAAGATGACTGACCACTTGGTATATACATAAAACCTTTTCCACAGTCCTCTGCAGAGCAGTTGGTACCTTTTTATCAGCTAGAAAAGAACAATTTCTAGAGTACACCATTTGCAATTATAAGACGGAAAGATGGTTTATTTTTGGAATTCAGCAGTAAAATCCCTGAATCAAAGATTTCTGGGTGCTGATTATCTATGAAAATGAAGAACTAACCAAAATTTATAGGGTAGAAAAACTCTTACAGAAATATTTGGACTTCCAACAGACTCTGCAATCACAATCTCAGGTGAACAAGACTCTAGAGTTTCAATAGTTATTGTCTTTCTTGATGATTGAAGTGTTTCCCTACTCTCTAATAAATTTTGTTCTTTAGGAATATAGTTCTCTTTTGCCTTTTGACTCTTTGGGTTTTTGTACATTTCAGCAAGAGGTGATAACAAACTAAAAACTGTTGATCGAATCTCACAATGTTGCTGTGAGAATCCTTGCTTGGGTACTTCAGAAACTAATGGAAATAGAGAATTCTTATCCAACATAAAAATATGGCTCTGCAAGAAAGGAATCGTGTCTGGTTAATGCATGTGATTATCTCAGATGCCACTGTAACACATTTATTTTACTAGTTTCTCTATGTGATACGATAATATGATCTCAAAAAGATCTAATTCTAAACATTTCAAACATGTCAATCTGAATGATTTGGTTCAGCAACATTATGTAATTGAAAAACATAAAAGCAAGCACCTGCAGATTAGAGATAATACATCTGTGAGATTGATGTGTGCAGTCAACACCTTTGCAAACACTTCCTCCAATCAATTGGCAAGGGAAGAACCAGAACTAAAAAACTGCTTCTTTGTGGGCCATATCTACAAAGAAAATTTCATATCAGAAAAATGACAAATGACAAACATGTCTTTCTAAAGTTTTAATTTATTAATCTACAACATACACATTATTGAAACTATAAACGGTTTGTGCATGGAGCTAAAATAGAACATCCTCCTTCGTAAGAATTCAAACCAAAACAGAGCTCTGTATCATTTGCTCTGAAACAAAACAAACTGGGTGTTAGTATATTAGCAGCGGAAGACACAAGCAGACATAGAGGCTTGCTTGTGATTTGCATGAAGGACATGTGTAACCTGTTGGAGATGAGGATCCTTTCAAAAGCAGAAGAAAGCATGAATTATGCAAAACATCTGAGCACAATCCTTCCATGATTAGTCTTGTCCAAGGCTAATAAATAATTTCGTTCCTGTAAAACCAATGTTAGTAAACTTCAAAGGAAAACATACGTAAGCAGCCAAGATGAGTGACAGAGTGATCTGGATGAGTCAGTATATGCAAGCACAAGCTACATTTTGGTAGGAAAATGCAATTGAAATCAACCATCCACTCTGCATATGTCCTCATCTTTTAGCCACCAATATACAATAATACACAGCATATTAAGAATGTCTCCTGGAGAAAGCCAAAAACAAGCCCACACCCCCAAATTCTGCATTGGATTACACAAACGAATAGAGGATATTCCATGGTGACTACATGTAATTTAGGTTATATTTATCAAATCTCAAATGGAGGTTTAAATGGTAAGAGAGCACAAGCAGGGAACATCTATCTCTGTATCTAATTTTCATAACATGTTTATTTTCCACAAAAAGAATCCATAAGATTGCGTTTATGAACTGAGATCACCTCACAAGCACTATGTTCAGGAAGGCAGATGCAATCTCGACATACAGGAACCTAATGCATAAAGCAGTATATTGGAGTAGGGTGACGCACATATTCTTAATTCTTATTTTTTATACTCTTTTGGAGACTTCCTGAATTTTTGCCAAATGAAGAAAAGAATTAGAGGATACAGTGATAGAAGCATTCTAATTAAAGGCACTTTTTGGTGATGGACTTGCAGACTTTCAGTCTATAGTGAGTAAACAATATAGTGAAGTGAAGAGTTTCAGAATAAAGAATTGTTTTGGCTGTCTAATGGATGACAATGATGAATATCAGAAACATACAGACCAATTGCCATAACAATATAGCAGGAGAGGGGGATGAGCGCTTCCCAAAACAAAATGAGATGACAATAAGCAAATCCTCTGCATAAATCATAAAAGTTCTCCAACATTTAGCAAATCACTGCAATTATATAAGAAATTACAATAGAAATTATAGATCACAGGGCTGATTGTTCACAAACAAGGAAGTCACACTTTTGTCTGTACACCCAAAGTCCCAATGAACAATAGAAGAAAAGCAATATGCATAACATCAGTCCCTTCCTGCCATCATCAACTTCTATATACTTCCTCTCTGACTAAGCAAAGGGAACCAAAATAGGCTCCAGTTCAAATATCTGTGCAAATAGTAATGAATTGAAATACAAATTTTTCATGTTTTACTTCAAAAAAATCCTGAAGAAAAAACCCCACCTTCTGGCACTTACAGACTAGCATGGTTGATCCCTGAGGTTGAAACTTCGAATCCCCTTTCTTCAACAAACTGCAATAACGAAAACAACATTAAACACCATTGTTGTACACGATATTACCCAGTTGCCAAACCATAAAACTTATCCCCATTGTCAGATAGCATTTAATGAAAACATTATTCAGTTGCAAATACTGCTACAACAGCTCCACTTTCAAATAAATCAACCAACCATTAGTGAAAGCATGTCTGTTTTCAAATAAAGAAAAAAACGAAGATAAGGACAAGGGGAAATTACATGTGGATGCGCCCAAGTTCTGTACGCGCACTTAATTAAGCATCTGAAAATATCAGGGTTTTGGGGCTAATCGATTCTTGAGCTCGAAACAAGATTGTTGCAGCCTTTTAAGAAAAAAATATCGGCTGTGAGTTAAAGTTTGTTTTCAGGCTTGGGGCGAGGAATGTTTCAAATGCCTGAAAGTTGTTTTTCCTGGCGTGAGACGACTTTCCCTTCATTTAACAAATAACAACAGAAATTCACTGAAACTATGCAAGTGACTTACCTCAAGATTATGCACAAATTGTGTCGTGCTCTCAATGACGCCAATGAGAAAAAATTGGGCAGAGTTTGCAGGAAAAACTTACGAAACCCTACCACGGCAGAATATTTTTAAAATAAGACAAAACGAAACCTATCTCTCTTCAGTTACTGCTTTAATCTTTTCACAGTAAATGAAAGTAGATCTGAAAATATCGGGGTTTTAGGGTTACTGAAGTTTGATTTGATTTGGAGATCGGCGAGATTTTTTCAGCCTTTCAAACGGAAATATTGAATGCAATTCAATTTTTGTTTTCTGGCGTGAGGCGAGGAATGTTTCAACTGCATGGGAATTTTTTTCAGGTGTGAGATATACGGCGACGGCAATTACAGCAGTGCATCAGACGGTCAATGACGTTATCATTACCGCCATATATCGTACTCTAAGCCATGGCAATTTTACAGCTGTATTATATCTATGACTGACTGTATTGCTATCTAATCTGCATTCAAGAACGGATCGTCTCAACAAAAAAAAATATTAGAAAAAAATCTATGACTGACCGTATTGCTATCTAATCTGCATTCAAGAACAGATCGTCTGCAACAAACATGTCTTGTCGAACACGCTGGTTTCAAATGTAATCTAACGAGCATGATATGTGATCGGATAGGTGGGAGTGACTTACAGTTGGTAGGTTAAGTAAACATTTAGTAGACATTCAAATACACGTGTCCACATGGAGATAGGGTGGAACGAACAATGAGCAGAACGCAAAGAGCAACTTGCAAGAATCAACGGTTGGGAATGGTTCAACCATCTTGCAAGGCCTATCATTGTTTTTCCACCGTCCACAGACAAAATCAGCTCCGTGAAGCTCAAATAAAGATATGCCTTCAGCATAATTAAATATGTAGCATCACACAACTCTAATCTAATAGTTCATTATCATATTTCACATTTTATGTTTAATAGTGCACATTCAATCACTAATAATATGTCAAACGGAATGATATGCAACAAGGGCAAATAAGATGCTTGAATTTGTCAAACCATTTGTTTCCAATAATGTGCATCCTGGAGTAGGAACTATAGAACAATCAAACATTTTCCCACGTGGGACCACTACGTTAGCATAAAAATACATGCAAGTTGACTCATCTAATGGAATTTTTTCTTTGGAGAGCAAGACCAGTAATTCTAAAAACCTTTCATTATGTAATTGTATTGGACTATTAAAAATAACAATAAAATGTTCTCTTATTTTGGATAGATTCCTAAATAAACTTTTGTGTTCAGAGATATTAGGCAGATTGCATAGGCAAATAACTTTTGGTTCTGTAATGATCTATACACAACCTACTTTTGGGATAGCACTTGGATGTTAAAGTATATTGTTCCCATTCCTGAATGAAATTATTCAGAACTAAACAATGATGTTGACACAACTTTATCACTTGGTCATCCCTGAATATCATAAATAAGGATAATAATACTTAATAAGGCTTTCAGTTGAGTTAAAGTAAATATTAAAATCCCAGCAGTTATATTACAAAACATGTGGCACATTCTATGAATGATTACAAGAAACACACACAGTGCCTGTTTTTCAAATAGGTTTTACTTTTCATTACTCGGTCATCATATAAGTTATTTATTGTTCTTGGTTCCTGTGATCCAGGATCTAGCTTTGAGCACTTCCATAACAACTTTTGTGCATTTTCGGAGAGGGCATGCTTGAATTTAATGAAGATTTCCATGTCTACTCAGAATACTCAACACACACCTGCTCTCATTTAGTGAAACTACTGTTATCTCCCCTATTTTGGACTTCTGTTACAGGGAGTCACAGAATCAGAAAGATATATTGGCTCTTTTGAACATTTCTTGCTCCATTATATAATAATTGTCAAGCCTACTTGAATGTATAGAATACAGCATAAGCAACAAGAATAATGTGGATGATACTATAACATTGAGAAACAGAAGAGAAATTTCATTCTACAAGCAGAAAACATTCCGGAGCAAATTATGAATAATGAACAGATAATATTGCTCTCTAAGACTTTGTTCTTAATGATTAAATAAACAACAGTCATTTGTTGTCTTTCTTCTTGTCACTTTTTTCAAAATATTGATAATCATATCAATCACCCATACATGAGCCATATAATCTGCCTACAACTAAGACAGGTGCAAAATTTACAAATTAGCAAAAAGTACATGCACAATTGTTTCTTTGATTAAGTACAATGGAAAGCAAATACATCAACTGCCCCCATCAGTCCAGGACTTCCTTGGAGTTAAAATACACATTGATGCATTAATTTTAATGTGTCATATGATGTTTCAAATGCAACAAGAAATCTGCTCTAAATAATCAATATGAGCAGCATTTAACATGCAAATCACACAACCTTTACCTCTTTGCAGGCTCCAAATTCAAAATGCAAAACCATTTTGTCCCTCACTATTAAAGATTTGCTGTAGCCCTAATTGTAAAAGAACCATTTTAGCCCTAAACCAGAGCAGAGATCAAAATTGAAAAGACATCAAAAGAAAGTTCACTATTAAAGCTTTATTAAGACTCATTGGACTCACCCTCAAAGCATTGTCAAGACCTGCATCCATCGCATATTCAAACATCCCAACATTTCAATCACACGGCCAGTTTATTACTCTTGAAATATGTGAAATGAGTTACCATTTAAGCTACCCTGACATTTAGTTAGACTATTCTGTATTTCCACAATGGAGGTATGACTGTTAACGTTCTTGTGCAATATAAGACAATCACTCCGTACAGCATGACACTACTGTTTGTATACAATCCCTTGTAAACTCCAATTGCCAATTTCAGGAAGAACTACAACAATTTTGAATAAACAAATAGAAAACTATCTTCGAGAAGAGCAGAGCACAAAACCTTGTATGGCTGCATGTTTTGTTTTTAAAATTCAAAAAATTATTGCGTTACAATAATATGGTACAATACATGCTCTACTTGAGGCAAAAACAAGAGTTACTTCAAAAATTGTTTCAAAGTTTGAATGACATTCACTCCAAAAATTGATGCAGCCTCAAAAGGAAATCTTGATTAGCTTAATGTATCCCGCTTTTTGCATCCACACCTGAGAAGAAGAAAAAAACCTGTGATTTGTGCATACATTCAATGAAGAACAAATATTGCCTGTACTATTCTTCCTCATGCCCATAAGACCCTCACTAACAAAGAATTTGCTATAAAATTTATTCTGGGAGCATAATTACAAAGGATAAATGCATCCATACCTCTGATCATGAGGCACTCAATATAGATATTATACAACTCAAGCCAAAGGGCAGCAGGAATTTGTTTTCTCAGATTAAAAAATAATCAGAATGCTTATCTCTCCTTACTCTCCATAGGAAACAACTACATTACATATGAATTAAATTGCTTAGAGTATCCAAATTAGATGATTTTGATTTTCTTGTAAAGTACAGCAGCTGAAAACTTGTCTTTCAACTCTAGCAAAATATATCAACTGATCTGATCTGCAGGCTACAAGATTTAGATTTCCAGAAATTGAACTAGTGAGGTAACAAACTAGTGTTACGCAGCCATAACTATGTTAGGACTTGCTGATTCAAGATTTGAGATTACTTTGTAACAACGCTCACAAAGTGTGGGATGATCCACAAATGAGCCAACTGCTTGAGAGTAGATCCAACACCTTTTGCATTTGGCCCCATCTGCACGAGATACCCCAATCCACAATTCACCTGCTCCCGGTGAAGAATAGGTTCCAGTATAAGCTGCACCAGTGCTAGATGTGTGTTCCATTGAAGGTAGAACTTCAACCTGGGAAGTTATAAAAATCCTATGTAACTTGTCTGCATCATCACCTACTGTAGACATCTCATGGAATCTTCTAAGAAAGTTTACATCAGAACCACATAAATAAACCTTAGCATCTAAACTTGCACCAATCAGTTTTCCACCTCTAGCCATCTCCAAGACTTTGTTCACCTCTGTTCTCATCTCAAGGACTTTTTCCCAGTACTCAACATCCCGTTTTGTTAGTGTTAGCCATTCATCATCAATCCTTGGCCATTGTGCTTCAAAAACGAACTCTGCTGCTGAGCCGTCTTCCCTGAAATGTGTAAATGGCATATGCTGCCATGCATCCTCAGCCATGTGAGGTAGAATTGGAGCTATAGCCCGTACAATGCAAAGTAGATGAGCTGCAAGAACAGTTTGGCAACTCCTCCTTGTTTGGCTGCTTTTACCTCCAACATAAAGCCGATCTTTGGCAACATCAAAGTAAAAATTTGACAAGTCTACAATTGCAAAGCGTTGAATAGTTTGGAAAATCTTATAGAACTGATAGCTACCATAGCTATGTCTGATATTGTTGATAACATTGGCAAGTTGGAATAGTGCATACTTATCAATCATTGGAAGATCCTTATAGATAGTAGAATTTTCTGGCTTCCAATCATGAAGATTTGAAAGAAGATATCTCAATGTTCCACGCAATTTTCTGTATATATCAGACATTTGCTTGAGGATTTGTGGGCCAATCACTACATCACCAGAATAATCCACACTTGATACCCAAAGTCGTAGGACATCTGCTCCATATCCAGGAGTTTCCTTTTGATTCTTACCACCTTCAATTACAATTTGGGGATCTATCACATTTCCTAGTGATTTACTCATTTTCGTACCCCTCTCGTCCAAGACAAAACCATGAGTTAAAACACTCTTGTATGGTGCCTGTCCTCTAGTGGCAATACTGGTTAACAAAGAGCTTTGAAACCACCCTCTGTGTTGATCACTTCCTTCGAGATATAGATCAGCAGGCCAAACCAGTCCCTCTCTTTTCTCCACAACAGCAGCCCAAGAAGACCCCGAATCAAACCAAACATCCATTGTATCCATGCCCTTTTTATAGTTTCCTGCTTCGCTGCGATAATTTTCTGGGAGGAGTTCCTCAATGCTCATGTACCACCATGCATCACTCCCATTTTTAGCAATAACAGATTTGATATGTGCTATAGTTTCTTTATTCATCAATGGCTTGCCAGATTTCACATGATAGAAAACTGGAATAGGCACACCCCATGCTCTCTGACGCGAAATGCACCAATCAGATCGCCCGGCTATCATGGATGTTATCCGGTTCTCAGCTTGTGAAGGAACCCATTTCACATCCTTGATAGAATCCAAAACAGCTTGCCTGAATCCCTCCACAGAGGCAAACCACTGTTCCGTTGCTCTAAATATTGTAGGCTTTTTTGTCCTCCAATCATAAGGATATTTATGTTTGTACGCTTCTTCCATAACAAGACATGAATGTTCATCTAAGCTCTTCACAATTGCAACATTTCCATCACCCAAGACATCCAAACCAGCAAACTGCCCAGTTTCTTCAGTAAACTTGCCATTATCATCTACAGGAGACAGTACTGGAAGCCTATATTTCATGCCAGTCAAAAAATCTTCTTGCCCATGGCCTGGGGCAGTATGAACCAACCCCGTTCCAGATTCCGTCGTTATGTAATCCCCACCCAGAACAACAGGGCACTCCCTATTTTCTAAGGGATGGGTATACCTGCAATTTTCAAGATCTGACCCACGAAATGTTCCCAACACTTCAAGTTCAACCCCCCACTTCAATTGTAGAATGCTAACTAGATCTGCTGCCACTACAATATGTTGGCTGCTTTCAAAAACAGACTTCTTAACACCTATCGTAACAGTATCTATAGATGATTTTGCTCTTACCTGGACCACTGCATAAAGAAGCTGACCATTGACTGCAACAGCAGCATTTCCAGGAATTGTCCATGGAGTTGTAGTCCAGATAGCCAAACCCAAACTGGGTGGAAGTCCTTTCAGAACATCAGGAGCTGTGTCTGCTACGTGAACCACTTTGAAAACAGCATAAACACTTCTTGATATGTGTCCCTCTGGATACTCCAACTCAGCCTCAGCCAGTGCAGTGCCAGATGAGGGGCTCCAATGAACCGGTTTCCGGCCTCTATAAATGTGGCCCAGAAAAAACATTTGCCCAAATACTTCAATCTGTGCAGCTTCATACTCTGGAGTAAGTGTTAGATAAGGATTGTCCCACTCTCCCCATATTCCATATCTCCTAAAAGATTTCTTTTGGGCATCAACAGTTTTCTTGGCAAATTGGGCAGCTTTCTTTCTTAGTTTCAATGGTGTAAGCTCTTTCCTTGCCTCTTGGTCCATGGACTGCAGCACTTTGAGCTCAATGGGCAGGCCATGACAATCCCAACCAGGCACATAATGCACCTTATACCCTTCAAGCACCTTATATCTGTTGATAAAATCTTTAAGCAT
The DNA here is from genome assembly GCA_007258455.2 of Sequoia sempervirens. Taxonomy (NCBI): domain Eukaryota; kingdom Viridiplantae; phylum Streptophyta; class Pinopsida; order Cupressales; family Cupressaceae; genus Sequoia; species Sequoia sempervirens. The sequence goes on along the minus strand of VDFB02340163.1, from coordinate 19,588 downwards.
CTTGTTCAAGGCATGCCCAATATGCAAGTCTCCATTGGCATAAGGGGGACCATCGTGAAGAGTAAAAAAGTCCCCCTTATTCTTGTTTACAACGCGATTTAAAATCTGCTTCTCGTCCCACAGCTTCTGTATTTCTGGTTCACGTGCTGTTGAATTTGCTCTGAGGGTGAAGCTTGTCTGAGGTAAGTCAACCGTATGCTTGTACTCATTTTCATTTTCAGTTTTAACTTGAGATGTTTTATGTGCTGCCATAACTGAAACCTTCTCTCCAAATGACAGTGTTGAGCAAGACTTATCAGAAATTACAAAAAGAAATGGGTAATGTTTTTTGCCGCATATAAATGCATTGCCAATCCGTTTCAAACTGGGTATAGATGCAGAGCTGTGTTTAAGAAAAACCCGCATCGAAGAAAATGCAAGGCCAGAAGAAGCAACTAAAAACCTATTTCCTCCTGTAGCTGTACATGGACCTGTCAATGATGTTGCAATGCTACCCCTAACCGGGCGTGCAAGTAATGCCCTCTCCATAGCCCTTAAATCCGCAAGGTTGACCTCGTGGAGGTTAAAAGCCTTATATTCTATTGCTGGCTTTAACCAATATTTCCGCTTCTGCTTCTGAGTCACATAATTGGTGGTGCCCAATCCATACGCCTCATTGTTTCATGCTTTGCTCAAGCAATTGTTTCTTATCCTAACCATTTAATTTGCAACCTTTTGAATCTATGCAAACGAAAACTTGGAGTAAGAAAATTCGCCTTACAATCAATCGTGTGGTGTGGTTCTAAATCCTCCATTCCATAGCTGAGTGAATTATGTCTTGTTTTATTTTATTAACTATTGTAATGAAAATAAATGTTCTAGTGCAATTTACTTGGATAAATGATTAAACACTAATAAAAGTTTACAATTTATAGTTTAGGATTTGAAATAATTAACTATAAAATTTAGTTGGATTTTAGATGAAAAAATATATAACTGAAGTTTATTTATTAATATGTTAAAAAATAGGGTCTTGTTCAAGTAAATGTTTTAGAAATTGAAATTTGATTTTATTTCATTGTGGTTTAAATTTGTGTTTGTGAAACTAATCTTTATGTTTGTTTAATCGAACTCCATCTGGCACTTACAAAACTAATCTATCATGTGGAATAGAATTTGGATCTATAAAAGTGAACTTACAAGGAGTTGGTGATTGCAACAAATGTGTGAAAATGGAGCCAAGAAAACTGAGCAAAATGTTAGCATGAAAAGAGAAACCAAATACATGAGAGTGCCGGTCGAAATGATGTACTTGCAATAAGGAAATGGGGTGAATGGATAGGAGAAATGAAAGCCAAACTCTAAATTTTGGAGGGAAAGGTTTGTTCAAATTTCCTATTTGGAGGAAAAAATTGGTATTGACCACGTGTAATTTTAAATAAATGAATGCAATTTAGTATATTTCTTGTTAAATTTTAGAAATAAAAATATTAAAATCTATTTTGAATGAAAAATAACAAAAAAATTATGTAGTTTATTATAAAGTTTCAAGGTCAAACAATCCATCCTACATCCCACGACTCTTCATCTCATACTTTTGCTACCTCGAAAACTCCTTTGGGATATTTGTAATAAATTAGTAAATATTTTACATGATAATTAATTTTTCATATAACAATTTTGATTTTAAAATGACAAATTGATGTTTCATAGATGGATATTGGACCTTCGACATTCACACTTTTTGTTGGTAGTAGTCTTATCTCCTCTTTCACTAATATAATTTTTTAGTAACTTTAATCATATACTTGTAGGTTTCATTATTTTGGTAAGATAAACTTGGTTTTGTGTTTACTTGATGACATCTTTAGAGACTTCTCCATATCTTTAGAGATCAATAGACACAAGTGTTGTAGCAATATCATTTCCTATGTCTTTTACACAAGTATAAATTGGTAATGTAAATGTCATTATGAATTTCTTGAATTTTAATACAAAAAAGATATTAATGAGTGATCTCGTAATAGAAGTGGGACATTGAAATAAGAATTTTTAACCAAATTTTCACCTTTTGTCACCTATAGAAACTAAATTATTAAGAATTTGAAGATGATGTGATCTTGTAATTTTTTAGATTTTGTATGTAGATTTTAAATATATTTTAAAAGAAATTATTTATATATTTTTAAAGTAAGTTTTAATAACTTATTTTTATAATAAACAATATTTTAAGAAGTGAAATTTATTCTATAACACCACTTTTTTTACAAAAAGGATAAAATTATAATTTCTTAAGCATAGATTTTAACACTAGTATCTAGTGCATAAATGTGTTTTCATAATTTTTTTGTTGGATATTTTGTTTATTTATTTATTTTTGAAGTGAGATTAATTATAAATTAGACATAGGTTTATTCCATAGCACATAAATTTGTATGTATATATCCAAACTAGCTTCTTTATTTTTGTTAAAACAACACCAATACCTAGTGCACAATTGTTTTTTATATTTTTTTAATCTATTTTACTATTTTTCCATGTGTGGAACATAGACCTTGGCGATCACTAAAAAACCTATGTTCACTCAAAAATATAAAATCAGTATAATAATCAAATTAATTATATTCAAAATTATACGTTTTGAAAATCTTACTTTGAGGGCTATGATATCGTAAATTATCATTTCATGTTCATTCCATTTGTTGGTCCAACCCAAGGTTGAAAATATAAAATTATGAGGAAAATTTAAGTAGGGGAAGAAGACCTATCCAAGGTCCTTCATTCAAAGGACCTTCAAATGAAGGTACCTTTGAAAGAATATATGAAAATACATTCAACCAAAGGTGCCTTCATTTGAAACGTTGATTTCGTCGACCAAAAAATTATTCAAAGGTACTTTCTTGACCAATGAAAATAATAAAATAATACTACTTATTCACAGGGATCTTTGTTCAAAAGTATTTTTGTATGAAAAAAAATATTTGAATAATGGTGTTTAAAAAATTTTGTCCTCCTCCCCATCCAAATTTTTAATGTCCCACAAGTGGGACTCTCTATTGCGGGTTCACTCTCATGTAGACTCTAAATTGCTTCTTCATGCTTGACATAGTAGGAGGTGAGAACTGTAGTTCATACACTTTCCCTTAAGGTGGATGATGAGAAGTAGAGGATGAGTGTGAAAGATTATTAGCTTGTGATAAGTGATAATTTACTTATGTAATTTTAGATTTATGTATTTTATACTATCGTGTGCATTATTTATTTTTATTACTAGGTGGAGATGCAATCTAGCCTTGAGTGTAGGATATCTAATCAATCGAGACTAGTTGTAAATTATGAGATTAGCTCTTCATCTTCCTAGTAGGCCAAAAGAGATTGATTATTTAATGAAATTTTATATTTTTTATGTATAGATATTTTGTTGTATGTCTTCATTACATGTGGGCGTATATTAATATTTTGTTGATGCATATTATTATATGCCTATATAGCTTTGTGGGTATATATTTGTATTTTACTAATATATATCATCATAAATCTATATGGCTTTGTTTAGACATTCATTATATATCTATACATGATTATATCCCTTATGGAACTATACAAATTTTCATCACATTATGTATATCTTCATAGCCTTGGTAAGATAAATATATATGAATATTTTATATGTATTCATAAAATAAATGGTTTAAATGGTTTGTATAATTTAAGGCTTAAAAATTAATCATTAACAAGAGTGATGATATTTTTTTAAAATTATGTTAATGATCACTTCAAACTTAATATTGTTTTCTTTGTTGATAGTGACCAAATCATGACTCTTTGCTAGCACATACACATTTAAGGCTTCTATTGGATGTAAGATAGAAACATAGACAAATTTTAGCACCTATACATTTAATAACTTCTCCACATGCCTTAATTTAGGCAAAAATATGTGTCCTTTTACTTGTTGATTTTATAAAAAAAAATATTTCCTTATCTTTTGAAGTAGTGTTATCATCAAGTCTTTGAATTTCACTGCCTCTAGTCTAATTCTTTATTTTAATATTCATATTTTCAATTGAGGCCTAAGGGGAAAGGAACAAGATGAAAAATAATAGAATTTATTTATTTATATTACAAAGAAAAATCATGTCAATAATTAATTTAGTCTTCACACCATCTTTGGAATCTTAATAGACAACATTTGATTGATGTAGCCTAGAAGGATCAAGATTCCTGGGAAAAAAAATGATGCATCTACTAGCATCTACCATCCCAACTAGACATGTTTGTGCTATCAATTCAATGTAGTGGGGTACATATTTCAAGATAGAACTCTCAAGACTATAAAATTGAAAAAACCTAACAAATTTTTGTAACATTATGTTTGTTGTCGCTATGAGAAAAATGTAAGGAATTGGGAAAAATTGGGAGAGTTTTTTTTAGATTCACTCAATGAGTAACTATAGGTTTTTAAAACAAAATACTTGCAAGTCCTATAGATTCCAATGATATTCCAATCAAAGTTTGATATTTTTTTCTCTTAGTACCCTTAAGAGACATCATTGGATTGATGTAGCTAGGAAGGATTGAGATGCATAAGAAGAAAAATGATACCTCCAGAAGAATTAACCAACCCACCCAATTTTTTGGCACTATCAATTTGATGAAACGAGTTAAAAAATACAAAAAATCTCACTTAGCACTCTTACACTAAACAAAACTAACGTTTTTTACAACATTGTACTAGCTACCACTATAAAACAATTATAAGGAGTTGGGAAAACTAAGAAATAACTTTTTAGATTAATCGAATTCCCAACTATAGGTTCAAATGGAACATTCATAAGCATTAGAATTTGAGAGAACAATCACATCAAAATTTGGCATATTTTTCATCTCAAGTCTCTTAAGAGACCTTGTTAGACCGATGTAGCTCAAAAGGATTAGAATGTATGGCAAATAAAATGATGCCTCCAATAGAATTAATTGGTTCCCACTTAAACATGGTGATACTATCCATTTGGTGTCATGATGTGAAGAGAATAAAATGCCTCTCTTATCACTCAAGTACACTAAATAAAACTTCATTTTTTACAACATTGTGTTTGTTGCCACTACAAGAAAACTATCGGGAGTTGGGGAACCATCAAAGACATTTGTATATTGACTTAATTCCTAGTTTTAGGCTCAAAGAATTATTTATAGGTTAAAAAAAGAGGCTATTAGATTCATGCAATCTGGAAGGATTAGGATGCATGGGTAGTGAAATCGTACCTCTAGTAGTATCAACCAACCAACCTAGATATTTTGGCATTGTTTGTTCAATTTTATGAGACATAGAATGCAAAATATCTTTCTTAGAAGCCTTCTGGTAAACATAACTTACACTTTTTGTGATTTTCTTTTCTACCACTACAAGAAAACTACCATGTTTTAGAAGAAGATGAGAGATGATCTAGTAGATTGACCTAATTTCTAGATGTGAGTTCAAACAAAACAATTCATAGGTGTCGAAGTTTGAGAGAAGAGTCATTTAAAAGGATTGAGATTCATGGGTAGTGAAATAACACCTTCATTAGCATTCACAAACCAACTGTTGAACACCCAGAATACTGAGAGGGGGGTAAATCGGTATTCTCTTAAACCAATCAAACATTAAACATCCAATCACTAATGCATATTTAACTACAGTAAGGAAAGAAAGCATGTTCAACATACACAACATCACATAACACATGAACACCAAGATTTTTACGTGGAAAACCCAAAATGGGAAAAACCACGATGAGGGTTAGCTCATAATATATTATAACCGGTTATAGTATATTTACAGAAATGCTCATTGCAGGTGGACTCACTGTCCACGGAGAAAAAGATAGAAGAGATATGGTGGCTCACAACCTATTTTGAACTATTACAATTGCATCTGACATATGCATGAATTACAGTTCCATTGAAGCACAATAAACAAACTTTATCTAATTTTGATTCAACACTCTGACATGCTCTTCTTTCGCACAACTCTGATCTCCAATTCACAATTTGTAACTTAAATTTGCACTGCTCAACTCAAATTCACATCACACATTACTTACCTTACCTCAAGACACCGAAAACAATCCAATTTATATATCTACATCAAGTATGACATCAATTAGGTCAGCCAAATTAGATGTAACAATCAAAATATACCTTATCGGCTTCAAAACTTTTCATCCACATAATGTGCCACAATTCAAAACTCAAAACATATTAAGATAGGTCAGCATGGACCTATAATAGATCCTACATAAGTCAGCAATACATTTTTGTCCTTCACACAACATCAAACGTGTTAGGTTGGCACGACATAAGACCTAAACCAAAATCCTTTATCTATGTATCCACATCTCGACACATGGACCTCAAAATTCAATGCCAACTGGAATCCATGCTCTACTAACATTTGGCAACTTATCTTCAACACTGCAAGGCCAAAAACTCATTCGTGGAGAAGTGTGGATTCTCCCACACAAACACACTATATAGAGAATAACTGTAATATGCTAGCTTGAACTATGTTACTCATATCTCTCAATTCACTTGTCCAAACATGATGAAATATTGGAATTAGGTACATATAACATCCACCAAAATTATGTTAGAAGCGTAGAGTGATATCTTCATTTGTGGAGTGGTGCAGACCCAAAAATTGATGCACAGTAACATTGTACTAGCAGATTTGACAATTAGTCAAATTTCCACACAACTGATCTTTCCAGACCAAATCAACTTACAAAAATGTCTTCCTTAACAACTCCAAAACCTATTATAACTGATCAAATGATTTGTAACAATGTTGACATCAATGACAACATTGTATTATGTCGCTATGTACCTTCCATGCTCATGTTGCCAAACAACATCATCAATGACAAACTTCCAACACCAACTACAAAGTGTTAGAACTATTCATTTGGTACCAGAAGGTGTGGAACACAAAATATCACTCCTAGCATCCTTATGTTAAATAAAAGTGATACTTTTTATAATATTACATTTTCTACCACTAAAAGAAAACTATCACAGGTTAGGGGAAACTAAAAGAGGATTTTGTAGATTGACTCAACACCTATCTATAGGCTTAGATAAAACATTTTTAGGTGCCATAATTTAAGAAAATAGTTGCATCAAATATTGATACATTTTTTATCAATGCTCTTAAGAAACTTTATCAGATTGATGTATCTTGAAAGAATCAAGATGTATGGGCAATGAACTGATGTCTCTAGTAGATCTAACCAACTTAGACATGTTGGAACTATCTTTTCAATTTCATGAGGTGTAGAACATAAAATATTTGTATATCTCTATCTTTCCTTCTCTCCTCTCTCCCCCCTTCTCTCTTCCTCTATCTCTCTTTTTCTCTCCCTATATCTCTATCTCTCTCTACCTCTCTTTATCTATCTACCTCCCCTTCTCTCTTGACATGAAGAAAATTTGTAGAATATATTTCTTACCCTATTCTATAATAAGAGATATGTACACAAATTAAACTAGTCGCATGATTTCAAGAAAAAATAAATAAATAAATATACGATCTAGCACAATGAATAATACACTTGCAAATTCTAAGCCTTAAAAATAGTACCGCCAACCAAAGATATGGAGTAATTCTAGCAAAATAACAATACCTATAAAAATTAGTATCAATAACTCAATCTAAAGTATCCAATAAATAGATGTAATATATGAAACCATAAAATGATAATTATGAAATCATGAGCTAAACAACCCAAAATGTGCTACTCGAATCCCTAGTTATAAATCCAACACCCAAATCCCAAGATGAGTCCATAGGCTAAAAATAGAGCATCCCTTTTACCTATCACAAGATCACTATAATCCACTCAACAACTTGGGCACTCCATTTTAGCTTCATTATCTCTATTCAAATACATATTATGATATTTTAAAATACATGTCATAAGTTGTTCGACAAGTGTAACTCCTTCTTACAACTTTTTTATGTGTCCTAAATGTTTTTTATATTTCTAATGTGAGAGGCCCAACTTTGATAGGCCATAAGTTTTGATCTAAGAGGTTGCTTGGACCCCTTTTTATTTTTTTTATAAATCAAAAAGATATACATAACTTTTTTTATTATCAAATAATAGCTAAAGGCTCACTACCAACACTATCTATGCTCATTGGATTCCTTAGTGCATCTATAACATTATACAAAGTATCAATTTCTCAAGCATATTCCTCCCACCTCTACCATGTCATGAAAAAAATGGTGCTAGACATCAATATGCTTCATCCTCGCATGAAATTTCAAGTACTTTTCCATACATATGACACTTTGGATGTTACATAGAACTATAATAGTTCTTGGAGTAAGCCCCACATGTGAACATAAATGTTTAAGCTAGTTGGATTTCTTACAAACATGAGTAGCTACCATGTACTCTATTTTTATAGCGAACAAAACAACCACAACTTTTTGATTGTTCATCCAACTAATTTTACCACCAAACACAGTGAAAATATATCCATTAGTGGATCTCCAACTATCAACATCCCAAACCCAATCTAAATCCATAAATATTTGAATAGTAATTGAGTGTCGGTCCCATATAGAACTGCCATGATAATAAATGGAGTACTCAAAAGTAACCTACAAATATCTAAAAACCATCTTTGTTGTATCCCAATGTACTCACCTAGGATTATCCATGAATTGGTTCAAGACTCCCACTACTTGGGTAATGTCTAGTCTAGTACATACCATAGTATGCATTAAGCTCCATGAAACACTAGAATAAGGTAATTGAGCCATGTATCCTCCATCTCACCAGAAGAAGTAAGACATTGTTCTATTGATAAATTGGTTCCCTCCAAGATAATGGTTTACAAGTTGTCATATTGAATCCCTCCAACACTGAGTTTACATACTTTCTTTGGTCCAACCAAAGTTTTTGTTTTGTTTTCTCTTCCAATTCCCATATCCAAGATGGGACTAGTAGCCCCTAAGTATCATATCAAACTATACTAAAAGATAAAACTTCAATTCATAAATCATGTCCTTGTTTTTATTAAAATATTATATATCATCAACATATAATACAATAACAAGGAAATGATCATTGTCCATCTTATAATAGATGAAATGATCTAATTTGGATCTTGAAAACCTCAATCCCAACATAAAATAATATTTTTTTGTACCACATCCTAAGTGATTGCTTAAGACCTATACACATTTATTCAACTTATAAACTAATTTTTCTTTACCTCTTTTGAAATATAGTGCTTTAGTGGTGTCATATGTTTTTTATCTAAAACACCATGAAGGAAAGTTATCTTCACATCCATTTTCTCAACTTCAAGATCAAAATTTGTTGTACTATATAATAAGAACCAAATGGATTTCAACTTATCAACTGGAGAGAAAATATTACTGTTGTCACATGAAACTGCACCTTGTTGAACATGTGGTTCAACATTCTAATGGCACAATGGAAACGACCATGTGTGAATGAGGTCGAATCTCTGAAGAAGGTCGGCTTCCTCATCTAATCTAAGTGCAAATGTGTTGCCCTAACCCACCACATGAAAACCTATCACTACTCTACTCTAACATCTCATAAGGAAAAGGGATAGAAAGAGAAGATGAAATGGAAATGAAGGTGATAGATCAAGATAGAATTTTGTTTCTTCTTTGCTTCAGATTGCTCAATACATCAACAAATCAACTAAAACACACATTCAGACATGAAGGTAAGAAGATTTACTCAAATATGCAAGAAATAACTGTGATAATAGCTAGATTTAATTAACATAAGGCATAAAGCCAAACTTTCCAATGGTAGAATATAGAAATACAATGTCTGCTAATGAAAACTATGAGAGGAGCCCAAAAGAAAGAAAAAAAGGGGCGGTGGGCCTAGCTCGATTGGCTAAAGCATCTTGTTGCAGGAAAGAGGTCATGAGGTCTAGTCTCCCCACCATCCTCATGGTACCAGAGGGCATGTCGTGCCAGCATCACCAGTCACATGAAAAATGTTTACCAGGAACACTGCAGTTTATAGGGGGCGGATACCTAACCAATTCCTGCAGTCTAAAAAAAAAGAAGGAAAAAAAAGAATACAAGTGTTGCTTTTATAGATGAAGCATAACTTAGATGATCTCAAACTAAACCCTAGCCCAGCTAGGGTTACAGGATCTGATCAAGGAATCTTGAGATTTTTCCATAAAATTTGTGCTCAGGACAAGCATGGTCACCATACCTCTATAGAGAAGGTTATCCAAAAGTACCTCCAAAATCCTCCATGAAATCAGTGATCTAGCATGGGATCCATCATAAGGGACAAACAACAGTAATGAATGAGCATGGGTACCACAAAATCCACTTGCAGCTAGTAGAAAATCCATTAAAAAACATTCTTGTAGCCCCAAGAATCAGATCTAGTAGTTGGGGAAGTGGTTCATGCATTAATAGCATCGTCGTGCAAAAACACGTAAATCTATGGTATATTGGGGTGTCGGGTCCGAAAGGAACCTCTAGCATGAATATGAATTAAATGGTTTGGAGCCCCAAAAATGTGTCTTCATCAAAGGTTGGGTTGTCAGGGAATGGACATTGGATCATCGGGCATTAGACCATTGACGTACCGCATCAGATCATCAGGCGACAGGCTTCAGGCCATTAATGTATTGCATGAAACATTAACGACGGGCTTCAAACCATTGGGAAACGGGCTTTAGACCATCGACGTACCACATGCTGAAAGAAGGAAAAGACAAAAACCAAAACCATGACCACTGAAAGTCTGCCTTTATCAGGCATCAAAGATCAGGAAGATGGTCTACCTCTTACCAAGAAAAAAGGTAAGATGTAAGGGAGAAGCCTGACTCTCAAAGATCAAAAACTCAACACTTAGTCAAATTTTGGGTTCAATTCATCGGTGAGAAGAAAATATGGAAGGAGAAGGTTGAAGACCTGATGCCCGAAAGCTAGAAGAGAAATTTGGGATTGGGTATTGGGTGGAAGGATTGCATCATTCCACCAAAGCGAAAGGAGTAAAGGGGAAGGCCGACGATCAATGCCTGAAAATGAGGAATTAGGAAAATTGAAAGGGAAACATTAGACCTTGGGAAGAAGGAAGACGAAAGAAGCGTCAGGCGACAAGCTTTGGACCATTGGGCAATGAGCCTCAGGTTGTCGACGTACCACATTAGACCGTCGAGTGACGATTGATGAAGGAAAAGAAGTTGTTATAAGGAAAGGCCGATGGTCGACACCTAAAAAATTAGTACAAGGATGGAGAAGGAGATGAAGCAGACAGAAGGTTGGGAGCGATGGAGAAAGCATGAAAGTAGGTAGGAAAGTGAAAATTCCAAAGCCTGAAAACTAGGACTTAGCCAAATTTAGGAATCTCCCCAAGGAAAATTCATGCAAGATGGCCCATGTAGGATCTCTCAGATCGGTTATCAATGATGGGTGATCTAATGGTGGCATGAAATGTCAACAATTACCATAATCACTTCTCTCAATGTAGGAATATCCCTTCACAATCAATCTCACCTTGTACTTCTCAACACTACCATCTAAACTAGTCTTTCTTTAGACAACAAATTTAAATCTAATAATTCTTCATCCATTGGTAGAGATACTAAGTCCCACGTGTCATTTTTCTTTAATGCATCCATCTCTTCATCCATGGAGACTTTCTAATACTATGAATTATCCATACCCCTAACCTCCTTCCTAATCCTAGGCTCATCAACATTAGTAATAAAAACAAAAATACATCTCCAATCATGAGGAATGTATTTGTGTGGTTACTATCTTTTTCAAGTGGACCTCCTTAATGATTGAGGTGGAGGATATATCTCTGATTTAGAACTCTATGAACTATTTTATCTCTCCTATTCTTGAATTACTTTCATGGGCTTCTAGTTCAATCTTCTCAATCTTTGGGATATTTAAAGAACATCCTCATTTTCATCGTTCTTTATCTATGATATTATGGAGAAGCTTTAACTTCTCTAAAGATAACAAATTTTCTATACACAAATTTTTGGCCACATGATCTCAAAGATTTTACTCTTTCACACTAACACAATAACCAATGAACATATATTTAATATCCTTAAATTCTCCAACTTAGAATACTTCTCCCTAGGCACATGCACATATGCCTAACAACCAAAGACTTGAATATGTCTTAATGAAGGTGTTTTTCTCAACAAAACATCCATAATTGTCTTCCCAAAAAGAGCTAATGTATGGTAACCAATTTTTCTCAAATTTTTGGCCCAATCCCAATCCACTTAACATACTCCTAGTTTTCTCCATCAATGTCGTTCATTATTTTTACAACTTGATTTTTTGAGGGTGTATAGAGCTTCCTTATGTATTTCTATGTCATGGTATCTACAAAACCTATCAAAATATGTTGAATACAACTTATTTACAATATCAATACTTAAGATCTTAACCTTTCTAGAACTTTGATTATCCATGTAAGTGCCATAAACTCTTTAAAATGAAAGAAGAATTTAGATTTACTTCTAAGTAATATAACCATGTCCTATAGTTGTCAATAAAAGATACATAATATATAAATTTATAAATAGAAGAAAAATTAGCAAAACCAAATACATTAGAATGGATTAAGTCGAACACTCCAAAATATTTATGATAACTAGAGTAAAAATGAATGAAATTCTACTTTCCACATAAACAATGCTCATAAAAATAAACTTCAAGATTACAATCATTTAACCCTTCAATGAGGTTTTTACTTTTTATGTCCCTTAAACCATTCTTACCTATGTGACCCATCCTTTGGTGTCATACGATTGTCTTCTTAGCTGGTAGCTTAGAGTCTAAAGCATGTACACCTTTAGGTTCCTAGAAACCATGACCATTGAGAGTGGTTGCAAGAATCCTCTTTAATATTGGTTATGTAAGGCCTTTCTAATGTTCAATCAACTTGGTGTTTATGGGTGGACACACAATTCAGAGGACAAATTCCTAACTGAACAATTCACTGAACCCTCACAAAGGCTTCATTTAATTATCAACTAGGACTTTGTAAGATTTTGATGATGTTGGAATTGTATGTGCATTCATGGACTCTACACGGCCTATATCAATGAGTATAGGTGGTTTACACTTGTACATAAAATAGTAAAGGTTGGAAAAGGAAAATAAAGTGTTAAATTGAAAAACAAGAGAAATAACATAATTTGTTGCTTATACTACAGGTACCTTCGGCTTAATACTGTAGCTGCTAACTACTAAGACTAAACTTTACAACTAACTAATACTCTTGAATTCTGACTCCTAACTTCTTAACTTCTCTAGAGACTGACTCAGTGTGTTGTTATAGAATGCAATTAATGTTACATAATATCATTTATGGAATTCACATACATACAAGTGAGAATTTAAATAAATAGATACAACAATAAACATCTAATATAGTACAAAAAACAAGATGGGTTGGCAGTACCTCGAGTGGCCCTTGCTCAAGTTTTTGCACCCATAGGAAATATCAGCTATGCACTACTGATCAAAAAATCATAATAGTAAATTGAAACTCCTTTATTGAATAAATTCTACTCATAGTATGAAAAGAATCTTCAAAAGATTTCCCATTCAAAAGTACATATCCATCACGACTAAATAATAGAAAACTAACAACAATGAATTATTGTCTAGTAAAACAAAAACTAGTACTTAGCAACTAGATTTGCTCCTCAACCATCAATCCCAATGTATAGGCTCGAGAGGAGTTTTATTCACACAAGGACTAAAAACATAACTTAAATGTATATTTCCACTCTCCCTTAAGAATAAGGAAAGGACTAGTCTTTGTAATTGAAAACCATAATTGAAAAAGACAGAAGAAGGGAAGTAAAACTAAGACTTTACCCTAATGGTGTGACAGAGACGTGCTCCATGAAAATTTTCACGTCATGGATTTCCTTATCAAAGTAGACTCCTTCTTCCTCCTGTCATCTTATTCGATGGTTTGGTGACTCATGGTTGACCATTTCAATTATTGCCTTCATTACTTCCTAGAACTGTCACATTTTCATCATTCTGGATTCTCCCCTATAACTGCCTATGATCCTTTTGTTGTGGGTTGGCAATCCAGTTGTTGTTGGCTACCGTTCTTCTAATTGCAAGAGGTTAGCTTCATCTAAAGTATACACATCATTAAAAACCATGAATTAAGAATAGAATCATATTGAATTTCATGAATATTCACACATACAAACATACACACATACAAGTACCATCATACCATAATTATATTTACACATACTAAAGTTGGTTTAAGATGCATGAAAGATATAAAAGATGTACAAGTTTCGGGATTGTCTATGAACTTAGCAGATTGAAATGCTAAAATACATAAACTAAATGGAAGAAAACTAGCTATTATCTAAACCCATTATTCCCCCTAACTAAATTATTTGCTTGTACTCAAGAAACTTGTAAGACCAGAGGTTATACTATAGAGCTATTTCTTTGAAATATACTATAATATCAACTCCCTTTGTCTATCTTAGATAGTAGCCTTTTTGACATGAAAGCTTTTCCAACCTTATATTCTTTGTTGCTTCCTCTTCCCCATGTTTCTTCCTTGTCCAATGTGGTACTAGAAAGAGGAGAATAGGTGGATGAAAGGTGATTAGAAACCATTTAAGTCCATTATCCCTGGAAATGTCTATGTACTTAAGAGATCTTTGGATAATGGCTACAAAATTATACAGGGAGTGTGGCTCCTTTTTCTTCAACTCAGGGGTTAGCTCTTCCCATCTCCTTTGCACAAACTTGAAGGCTTAATTAATAGGTCTTGTAGCTAGTTACTTCATCCTCATATAATCATGTTCTTTGATACTCATTATCTTTCTTCCCACACCTCTGTAAATCCATAAGTTTTAAGCACTGATATATGACTACATTAGGATTCACTATTTATTTTTTGAGTTGCAAAGTAACAGATTTTTCTTTTTCATTGTATTCTTGTAAAATTTCACCCCTTTGTTGTTCATTTTGATGTCGCTGATTTGTAGGTCTCCCACAAACATCAGTGGATTTCATTTAGTATCATTTGAGAAAACAAAGTTATACAAGTAGAACTCACATAATTGGACTTGCATGTTTGGTGTAAAATCAAAGAAAGTATCTAAAAACACAAATTTTCTATTCATGGAAACTGGCAGATCACTAATCAAATGGCTAAACTGAAAACACAAATATTTTTCCTGTAGAAACAATGCATAAAATCTTTCAGGTGGTCTTCATTTCAACAACTGTGTTGTTTTATCTACCATCATCTCAATTTTGTAATAACCCATTCTAAATTATTAATTAATTAACATTATTGTAAAATGACACATGAATATACTCCAAATTAAAAAGACATAACTAGCAGCTAAAGTCAATCATAGCTACACATGTCCATTTAAGATGAGTCAAAGTTTCTTATATTCACTTCAAAAGTCAATTTACAATATCAAGTTTCACTTGGCTCCTAAGGCCACAATGTCATTACATAGTACTTTTTCTATCATGTACATAAATGATTTTTACATCAAGTTACATCATAGACCATAATAGTCTGGTGAACAACTAAGATTCCTCTTCAACGCTCACCTCCACTGGTGGACGAGAACATGGTTGAAGTGCTTTACCGCCCGATCATGAAGCTTACACTTCCCCGATATTCTTTCAAATTGAAGAATGCCTGACCTTGCATGGAAAGTTTAGCAAGAGAACAACCTGCAAGGTGGAATCTAGTGCGTGCCCAAACATCAACATGCAATTTCTATCTGTATGCTAGAAAAGAAAGTGCAGGATCTATGCTAGGAATGATAGAGTGAAATCACAGAGTTCATTCACGTATACATAATGAACAACATTGCTTGGCCAAGCATAATAAGTGTGTTGCAACAACAACAAACAATAGGTTCTGGTAAATAAAACCCATACTCTCTTACTCCATTTTGGCACCTATCCCAAAAGTTAACCTTCTACTTATAACAAATTTCTACCCTCTAGTAGCAACTACCCATAGGTGCTCTAGTCAACTAAGGTATCACTATTTTATTCAGGTATCAACAATCCATTCATAATGTTCTCAGGAAAGACAAAATACAGATTTATTCTCAAAACAGACAAATCAGAATTGATGATTTATAGATTATTTCAATATTCAGTCATATCATTCTTATGACTAGTTTCTACTTACAACTTAAGCATTTTTCTTTAATTGTACAAAATAAAACAAAAGAAGGTATGTCACAAGTATGTGTATGTACATAGACAAAGTCTATGTGCACACACATATATGCGCCTACTAATGTTTAATTTGTGCATACATTCTGAAATAATCATTAATTCAAATTGAAATCTTAGATAGTGTTTCAATTGATGTTACATTTTCAAGTAAAGAAAACAAAACAAGTCTTATGCTCTAGTTCAGCTTCACACATGTTGCTTAAGCATTTTCACTATTGTGTTTTCTATATCATTTGTTGTTTGCTTAAAGAACATTTACTATTCAAGCAAACTAAGTGTTGTTTCCTACTAAACAATTGCAAAAATAGTTGTTTGCTTATGTTCATTCGTTGTTTGAACAGAAAGATTGTTGTTTCCTACTAAATAGTTGCAAAACTAGTTGTTTGCATATGTACATTCATTTTTTGAATAGAAAGAATGTTGTTTCCTACTAAACAATTGCAAAACTAGTTGTTTGCATATGTACATTCATCATTAAACAATTATAAATCATGTTGTTTCTGCTATAAGGATAACTCTTATACCCAACAGAGTTGTATGCAAAAGAACATTCACATCTCTTTTAACAAATCAGTTATATGAATAAAATTAAATATTGTAATTTGCTCTATTACAGATCTCTAGTTATTTACATGAGAAATGATTACTTTACAAACAAGTGTTCACTATTAAACAAAAGAAACAAACGGTTCTTTCATATTATACAAAAAATAAACAAGTCAAAGTTGCCCTGTTTCATGCATAAGGATAGTATGACTATTGTTCAAAAGAAGAAAAAATGCCCTATAGGCTGCAACAATAACTATGGTTGCTCTGAGTCAATGAATCTCCAATGGTCGAGATCCTCTTTTCCCACAACATTGTTAATGTGCATTTGATATTTACCTATGTAGCTAATGTTTTAATATCATGCATGCAGAGATGTCCTACATGCCAACCATATACGTATTCAATCATGGATTTCATGCCACCGTTCTCATAGAACAGGGTCGAATCTTATCAAAAGACATCCTTTTTACATTGCAAGGCTTAAAAACATTCAACACAACCCCCTTTGTAGTTATTGTCCCATTCGATAACTAGGTTTAGATAAAATACAAGAAAATGCAATATTTAGAGGGGTTTCCTTGGATCGAAATCGATCCTACACAAAGGAAATAACAACAACATTCACACGGTCATTGAATTTGAATCTAATAGCCATATTGGCTATACATTTTAAAAGCTAAACAAGTTAAAGGTCGGGTTTTTGAGGCTTGTCGAACCTCGACCAACCACTATAGAGGAAACAAACTTAAAGGAAATAACACACAGGGGAACTTATAATACCCTCCTTCATGGGATCACAATGCAATCTAGAACAATGTATCATCCTTAGAATATATAGAGCAACAGAATTAGATATTCCAATGGCCTTTACATAGCTTGCACATGGGTGTGATTTACAAAAAATAGCTTGAACTTGTCATTTTAAGGCTCGACTTAGCTCAAAGAGCTAGCCGCATGGTTTCAAAAGAGAAGAACTCGTACTTTACAGTGCAAGCCAAGCGACCCACAGTGGTCGTCGCCATGCCATATGGCCTATGACCATGGCATTTATCTAAATGCACTCATTACAGAATAATAAACAAATCAACATACATAATGATAGAAAATCATTCGATACTAAGGAAAGAAAATTAGAGAATGAAGCTTTGTATTCTTTGCAAAGTTTTGAATTACCTCAAATGTCGAAATCGATTGATTTTTCTCACGAGCTTCTCTAATTTTTCCTTTCTAGTGACCACTTCTTCCTATGCTTTTTCCCCTACTCCGCTTGTGTTTAATATGGAAAAAACAATTCCCATCTTTTGCATGCCTCTAAAGAAGTGTTATGGCTTTGTCGTCGCCACTACACATTCAAATATTGCTTATTAATTTCATTGCAGTCCATATTGCCATACTCTTATTTGATTTAATTAATAGTCCAATATTAGAATTCTATCGGTTTTCAAATTGAATTTGACACACATAAATTTAAATATGCATTTTGAATATTTATATATATTTATATTTTCGGTGTTTATTTAAATGGTTCCATTCTTTATCTACCATTGCATATACACTTATATATACATACATACATATAGAGAGTGTAGGTAGTGTGTGTGTGTGTATAGAGGAGTATGTATATGTATATATATCTATATACATATAGATATATATATATACACACACACAAACACACACACACAAACACACACACACACACGCACACACACACACACACACACATATGTATTCGAATCTTGTTCACATACATGTATAATTATTTGTCATGGCTTACGAATTCCCTACATTATTACTTACAATAGGGAACTTAAATTCAAATTTGAGCATATATATATATAAAGGAAATTTCTTTCGTTTCTTCAAACACAAAATTTTAAATAGACAATTTTTGCATCCACAAGCCATATATTTTCATACACTAAAATAGTGTAAATTAGGAGATTTCATTCTATTATATGTGATATTTGATTCAAATGCAAGTAATCATGCCTTTTGTGGTGTGTACACCCAAATTCCAACTAGCTTACCATTCGATCCGGATAAACAATCCTACTTCAACCGTGTTCTCGTCCTTCAACTTTTCACCCTGCAACTGCACACACTTGTACTTGCAAAATTGATTGGTAATGTTCAATTCTTGATGACATATAAAAAATAATTTTTAGTAATTCATAAAATCAATTATTAGTCAACTCCTTATATTCAATTTTTTTTTAATATTCCAGAATCTTCATTTAATATTTAATTGAATCTCATCAATAATTCAATTTTCCATATTTAAATAAATATGAAATAAAATTGGGTTATGACAAAATTTTACTTTCAACTTTTTTCACTTTTGTCTCCTACTATTCAAGTGCCTTGGTGTGATTGGATATTAATTCATTTTTTTCTTTCTCTCAATCCTTCTTCTTTTGAGAGAACTCTTGGGTTCTTTTCTATAATTCAACACCCAAGGACACCATAGTTGGCCTAGTGGGGGTTCTGACTTGAGGAATTGGGCCTCGAGATACTGGTTCCTTGTTTCATGCTTCAACCATAGCAAGCTATACAAGCACCTCCAATTTAGAACCATCCTCAAACTTATAGAGATTCTCCTCCAATTTTTTGATCCTATAATCCCGCTCACTATCCTTTTACTGATAAGTTTTTAACAATTCTTCCAATTGTTTTATTATTTTCATTGCTTCTTTTAACTCTTTGCTAATATTTATTTGTTCAATAAAAAATTATTCATTTATTTACAAAACTGTTCATCCC